>NDXB01003937.1:56422-86520 GCA_002631895.1 Agapornis roseicollis
GGGGGGGAGGGGCATGGTTGGAGGTGTTTTGCTTTTAATAAAAAAAAATAAATAAAATGAAAAATTCTTGCTTCCAAAAGCTTGAGGCAAATATTGTACCACAACAAAAGTTTAGACCATGAAAAATGTTCTTATGGCTATTTTACAGAGAAGCTCCAGGCTTCAGAGCAGAAGCTTCACATTTGATAAAACAACAGGCTCTACATTAGGGCTTTTCCCATTTACATGGGAAATTACCCTAATTCATTTCACTCAGTCTTTCAAGGTGAGGGCTCAACTATCACAGCATGGTGCTAACAAGAATCTGACTACGTACAGGAGTTCCTTCAGATTGTCTCTGAAAGAGATGAGATAAAGAAACCAGTTGTGATCACTTTCACCAGGCACAAAGCATAGCTTCTGACAGCCTGGCCTGAGCTTCACCAAGCTCAGAGAAAGCAAAGAAATTACAACTCAGTCTCAGAAAACCTGTGCCAAAACTGTTATGCTCAAACTATGATTAACAGTAATAACTTCTTCAGTCCTCATTCTCAAGGTCCACCTCCTCAGGCTCATAATCAAAAGGGGATTTTTTGTTTGATACCTTCGAATAAATTCCATCTTCAGAGATTTCAAAGCACAGAAGCTGCCACTTTCCCATATCCACTCCTTCCTGCTGCACTACCACAGGCTGCTCTAGGCTCTACCACAGCCCAGCACATGCCTGCTGGCTTCATGAAGGCATCTACTTTGCCCACATCTGAGTCTTACAGCATCAGCCCCTATCCATAAGCTACTGTTCAAGCTTAGCAGTCATTACCCTTCCAGAGATTTTAAGCTTTTTGCCCTCTCAGGAGAAAGGGATATGCTCCAAATGTAAATCACAGAATAGTTAGAGTTGGAAAGGACCTTAAGATCATCTAGTTCCAACACCCGTGCCTAAGCAGCATGGAGCAGAACAGAAAGAGAGAAACAACACAAACTTTATTTCTTGGACCGTTAATCAGGAATCTTAAATTATGAGTTGGACAAACCCATCCAGCCTAGAATAAGATCTGCAAATAACAGTGAAAGGAAGCCTTTGGCTGCATTTGCCAGATGTAAGCATTTGCTCTTGTTCTTCTTGACCAGCTTTCAAAATCATTTCAGCTGCAACTAGAGGGCTGCAAATCTATACAATTGCATACTTAAACCAGTGTTTATAGTGACCAGGGAGATAGAGCTACAATCTTTGTTTCATGCTTCTTAAACCAACTTACAGAGCACGTGTCTCAGAGGCATGTTTCTAAGTCATGGCAAAGCCAGCTATTCACTGATAAAAACCTGAAATACTTAAAAGAACTGTGTCTCAAGTTCTATCAACATACATAGGTGCAATTCAATTCACCCAAAGCCCTGAAGCTCAATTATGACTTTTCTTGGGTGTGAACAGGAAGATTGGTCAATTTTAATTCTTCCAGCCATCCTGGCTTTTGCTAGGCTCAAACTGAACTTGTTGCCAGACCAGCTAAGCTATCTGGTTGGGAAAATGAGTATGGATGGGATCAAGATGCAGCCTTCATTACTAGGGAGCCATACTCTGTTTTTCTATACCTCTAAATTATACCTCTCTACTTACACAGGAAAAGAAATAATTTCTGTAGCTTCCAGACAAATCTGCACACATACTTTGGGTTCAGTAATCCAGACATCACCAGCATTATCTTCCTAAGGAAACCAAGCCTTGGCCTCTGTGTACAGCCATACAGGGTAAATGCCGTCTCTAGAGACATCCCTTGTTCTGTGAAACTGTTTTAGGTCAGCTCAAGATACAATTTAAACCAGATGCACCGGTGAAGTTTACACTCACAAGCTGGCACCACTTCATTCCAGCCTATTTTAAAGTTCCATTTGCCTCCCATCACACAAAAATGTCACTGCTGATGTCATTAGGAGCAAGTGCAGGGAGTAAGCTGCATATCTAGCTGGAAAAATCGTAATAGCCTGGTTTAAGGCTAACGCTGCTGCAGAAATCTTTCCTTTCACTTCTGCTGCCTGTTTAATGTTAAAACCACACAACCCTAATTCTGTGTTATGTTGCTTTTTACAACATATTTCTGATTTGGAGAGTAAGCAATGAGCCTGTTCCTTGTTTGGCAACAGTACAAAGTCATTTTGAACTAACAACGTATTCCGTAATCTAGCCCCAGGTATGAAGTTAGCTACTGGTTGGGCATAAAGCATGCATCTGAGCAGTGCAGATCTGGCTGCATAGTCCTGGTCTGCACTGCTTTTAAAACAAACACAAACATGCCTGTTTCTACTTCCACATACACCTGTGCAGCTCCCCTGACCTCAGAGTGTGTGTAAATCAGAGGGCAGTCTTGAACCCACGTGGCCTGCACAAGAACTATGCCTCCATTCATTCCTTCCCCAAAGCCTGGAGGTCCATGCTGGACTGACATGCTAAACTAATTTTCTGGAATCTGCTTCTGTAGCCAGGCCTGCAAAGCAAGCCTGGGCTCTGGTCAGAGTGCACTGCCGCTGAGCTGGTAGGTTGAGACTAAATGTTAGGGGTCCTGCCTACAAATACTCAGTTCCAAAGCAAAAGAGCAATTTAAAATAGAGGAAAAAAGATACATTTTTGTTCTTAGCACATAAGAAGCTGTACTTAAGCAGCTCTAGGCTATTGCTTCACTTATGTATAAGTCTGAAAGTCTATGGTAAAAGATATACCTATAACAAAAAAGAGAAAAAGTATTTTAAACACCTTGTCCTGGGTTCAGCAATAGCAGTCAGTTTTTCTACTCCTTAGTAGCTGGTGTTTTGACTTAACCTGGGAACAAAACTGATAACAGCAATGTTTTCAGTTACTGCTCAAATGTTTTGTTCTGACCAAGGACTTTGTGAGCCTCATGCTCTGCCAGGGAGGAGGGGAGGCCTGGAGGAAGCAGGGACAGGACACCTGACCCAAACTGACCAAAGAGGTATTCCATACCATAGCACATCATGCCCAGGGTGTAACTGGGAGTTATCTGGAAGGGCTAGCTCTCTCTCTGGGGTGTTGGAGGAGGGATTCGGTTGGTGGTTGGTGGGGTGCCGTGAGTTATCTGTTGGTGGTTGGTGAGATGCTGTATTCTTTTCCCTTGTTATTTCCTTTATCATTATTATTATTGGTGGTAGCAGTAGTGATTTGTGTTATACCTTAGTTACTAAACTGTTCTTATCTCAACCTGTGGGAGTTGCATTCTTTTGATTCTCCTCCCCATCCCTCTGGAAGCAGGGGAGGGCAAGAAAGGGGGGGTTGAGTGAGTGAACGAGCTGTGTGGCTGGGTTTAAACCACAACACACCTGAACTTACTTGTAGATACCCTTTTCCCTATCTCCTTTACTCTGGGCAGATTCTTCATAGACTTCAGCACCAGTGCAAATTAAAAGCCCATTTTGATCCTGAACTGCAATTCCCACTACCACGTGATACCAGACACTGTGGTTCTTGCTGGTTTAGAGTCCTCAGGAGACTTTGGATGACCTCAGACATTTTTCAAGTCAAGAAAAAGCATCTCTGCTAATCTGTCCTGGGAATACTCTCTGCATGTGCCTCTGTGGCTCTTCTCCATGGAAAGCCTGAACATTTCATTACCACTGCACACAGAACCAGCATCATTTCCAAGCTGAGTATTTTTTGTCAGTTATTTATTTTCAGATAGGCATTAAAAGCACTAAAACAAGTCAGTCTGTAGCAGAGAGTCTTTAGGCAGAAGAGGATCCTAGCAGTTTCTGTCAAAGAAAGACTCTTAACTGGGGTGTGAGTTTCAAGCATGCTTAGTCTTTTACACCTCAGACTATCAACTTGTCTGCACTGAAGGTTTGGACTGCATACCTCTAAGTTTGTCTGATACTGTGTTATCTCCAGGATGGTGGTAAAATGTAAGGTTGTAATGTATTTTTCCTGCCTTTTATGGTAATACATTGATAATTATACATTTCCCTTGAATTCCACTGTACAGCTATCACTAAAACAAATGTAGCAAAATACTGTCCACATAGACTTCCCTCTGTATCTACCCAACTTTGTGGGTTCAGAGAAACCATCAGTATCCCAAGGCTTAAAGTCAAGCTGATTTCCCTTATCATTTGGAAATACACTCAAAGGAAAAGTCAGCACTAGCAGACTGTGCTGAAAGTTTCCATCTCAGGGCTCTACCTTGAGGTTCAAGTTAATAGGCAGAGAAAGGAGCCCAGCCCAAAGTTACTGGGTTTAACTTCTCTGTAGATGATGACAGACCCTTTGTGCTTGCAAAGCAGTGGCTCCCTATACTTCTACATGCCACATCTTTCCTGGATATAAGGTCTTTCCTAATTACTTAGCACGAGAGTCAGGCACTGTTGTTTTGTTTAGTCTTAAAGTGAGTCCTCATTGAGAAAATAATTGATATCAAATATTGTGGTTGTTTTTTCTATGAACATTGGGTAGGCTTTTTGCCAATTCCTTCTACAAAGGACAGCAAGGACTTGATGCACACATCACTTACTCAGCAAAAATTGCTGCACATGTGGTTTTATTTGACCAAAGATGAGTGATGTTGGACAGTTAATATTCTCTTTTTAAATTTTGTTTTCTCTTGTTTGTATAAAAACTGTCGTCAGCCAAGAACTGTGCGGAACTACTGGTAAGCCTTAACCTGGACACTGTCTGTATATTTCTATTTTGTTTCACACTTTGCTTCAGTAAAGACAAAAGTAAAAACTCCAAAACATTTCATAAGTTGTTTGAAGAGAGAATCTGCTCCTCACAGATTCATTTAGGATAAATTCATCTTGGAGGCACTGGAGAACATCAAAGCCCCTAAGCTTTTAGAAATTGTTTCATATTTCAAAAGATGAGTTACATGTGCGCCAGACAGTTTTGCCCAACGTTTACATTTTGGTGGATAGCTGAACTGCTTATCAGAAGTTCAAATGCTCTTTGTTCCTGATTTCCCACTATTATTCACACTGCATGCTCTATTCAAACACAGCGACACCCTTTGGCTATGAGACCCAGCAATGCTTCTGTCTCACATGGAGCAGATCAAGGAAACCATCTTAGCATGCCATAACTCCAGAATACACAGTGATTTTTTCCTGGCATTTTTATCTTTACTATAAGCAAGACTACATGCAGAGCAATACAAACTTTTATATTCAGGGAAACCATATGAGCACCTTTCCCAGAATTATGAAGTGCCTCACCTTGGTACCTCAATACTGGAGAGCGGCTGAAATGCTTCTGTGTATCCTGATCCACCCTGCACCCTTTCACTCCCTTCTTCTGGCAAAGCTCTCACAGGATTTTCCTACCATGTGAAATCCCAGACATATGCCCTTATTTTCCCACTTCCCATAGGATGACAGCTATCCTAGATTCTAGTTTAAGAGAAAGATTGGCACCTCCGGGCAAATACTCATCCTACTTCAGGATAAAGACTTCCTCTGGAAGTGATACTGACTGCAGAGGAATGTCTGAACAGGAAAGACAATCTAGATACTTATTTGTGCCTGGAAGTTCAGCAGTATAAACAAAGTAAGCAATGGACCCTATGCTACCAAGTGAAATGAATCATCAACCAGAAAAAAGTCTCACTATTGTTTATTATTTTTTTCAATTTTCTGGGAGGGACAATAGAAGACAGTAACACTGGTGATTCTGAGAACAGGCGTAGCTTCTGCTGTTTCATGACTGTAATCCAAAGCAGCACTTAGCAGACACAAACCAAGAGAAGAAGCAGGAACTGGGTAAAAACCAACACAAATCAGCAGCTACATGAAGAAAGAGACAAGACTGGGTGTAAAACATTTTGCAGTCCTAACAAAAATTGCTTTTATTGTGGGCGATTGTTTTAACATGGAAAATTAAGAGGAACAGGAAATTGTTACAACAGTTTATGTTAATCTCCCTGCAAAACTAACTAGAACAGAAGAGGTCAAGTCAGCAAGTATCAGCAGGAAATATGAAACACATATTAATCATTTCCTTTTCCAGACAATGTAGAAATAGTCCATGGAAATATGTCAACAAATTATTTGCATTTAAATCACCAAAGCCACAGTGACTTCAGAGGAACTCCCTCCAGTTATTCCAACAGCCCATAAGGGCAAAAGACAAGATCATCTCCCTTCCAGGGCTTCTGACAACATTTGCATGAAAGAGAACAGACAGTTATCACACATCCAAGAAAGGGTTTCCTACGATTAAGGGAGTGGGGTATCAGAGGAAAGGAAGCTGCTGAAAACTGACATATCTACAACATGCTTTTTTAAGGCCAGGCTGGAGCTTTTCCAACTGCCTTCATACAGCAGAGATAACTAGAAGCGGCTCTTACTCCGGTCACATGTGACACAGACCTGAAACCGAGCAAAGGCTGAGAAGACACTGTGACTTACCTGTGGAAATCAGATACAGTCACCAAAGCAGCTCTATACAGCTATACAATCTTCCTACTTTATTTATTCTTTTAGTCACATATTGCCATGACTAGAGAACAGCCATCCTGAGTTATTTTGGCTTCTGATTATTTCAGCAGCTATCCAAAACGAAAATTTTATAGGGACCTTAAGGGTACCTTACTGCATTCTACCATGAATGGCATGGGAGAAAACAAAACACTGAAGAATATCTTTACAGAAGAGGTCTTCCTTTTACAAAAGAAGGTAGGTTTAATTTTTTTCCTCACTGGTCATGACAGAAGCCGACTACAGATTCAAAATCTTAATCTTCTTTGAGCTTTAGAACAGACACTGTGGGATCACAACTGCATTCGTATCCTTCCCTTCAAATCCGAATGCACAACATACTGAATTTATCAAGTCAGAGATCTGATCCACTTTTAGCTACTCTCTTGCTCAGTTAAAAGTCAAATACAACTGCTGATCATTATAAGGCTTTTAAACACCGATCAACATAAACAATGAGGGAAATATTCCTGACAGGAGTTTACTGGAAGGAATAGCACATATTTGTATCTCATCATAAAGTAAAATGGACAAGAAAAAATTAAGGCAGCAACAAACACAAAATACCTCTTCAATCAGGACAGCACAGCAATGGCCTTTTAGAATTTGCTCAACTACCAAGTGTTGAACTGGCAATGAGTGTTATATTGAGCTGTCAGTAAGCCTGTGGACTTCAGGGGAACCATAAGAAGTAGCAGGACCCATCAACTTACACAAAGGTCACTAAAGGGCCAGGCCCTAAATTAAGTCTTCAGAATTCTAGTAATTCCTTAATTGCAGTAATTAAGAGTTAAAGGGTAAACAGGAATACCCAAGAATGCTGCAAACACCAAGATAACTTTCTCATAGGACTGGTAGCTTTTAGCACTTTCCACCATACTGTCTTTAATTAGCTCCCCACAAATCTTGCTTAGGCTTTTAAGCTATATTTAGACATAGCTAGAGCCACCAGGACTTCTAGCACATCTTTACTCTCACAACACCACTTTGATGCATTGTCTTTCATTCAAAAGAGATAATAAAGTGCCTCCTTCCTTACCATCCCAGAACCAGAATAGACTATCCCAGTGTTTCCAGAGATGAGAACTATGACAAATATAGTAGAAAAAAGCCTGACAGATATAAATAAACAGACAAATGAGAACCATATGCTTTATACCGGGTATGCAAAGAGGGAGGGGAAAATGGTGAAATTGTAGTCTGGATAGAAACATAAAATCTGTCCTAACTAATTAGATTATTTGTTGGATGGCAAAAGATCCTGCTTTAGATGTGAGTGAAGTTTAAGCTTTAGGTGAGGTAAAGAAACAAGTAGAACAACCCCATCACTTATTCACTGCTGAGGAAAAATGGTGGTGGGGAAACATCACTTTTGAACTGCTATAAGGCAGAGCAAGCTACCTACAAAAAAGAAAACTTGGATGCTGAGGATCAGGTGATAACAGTATCATCCCAAAGATATTACCAAGGGGGCAAAAAAGGCAAAACATACCATCATCATAAAATTCTGGGAGGTCAATATATAACAATATCAGTTTTGAAAAATAACTTGTGTTTTGCAATGATAGAGCAGTTTCCAGAAGAGCTTATTCTCAAGAACAAGCATTCCTGGACAGTTTCCTAACCTCTTCAGAAAGCTTTTCCCAAACTTTCTAGAAAGTAAAGATCCTACACCTATTTTGCAAATAAAGAACTTCAAATACTGAAAGAGCTTAAAGACTACTATTTAGGTCTGTAGTAGATATGGGATCAAGCTGCCACTTTCCTAACTAGTGTACCATGACAATGATACTACTCATCTCTTCCATTAAAGATGGTAACAGACTTTTATGCGTGCCCTACTCAGCAGAAGTTGCAACAGTATTGGAAGAGCACAAGACATCAAAGCGGTTAAGGCCAAGAAGCTCTAGAGCAATGCTATCCGTAACAATCACCACATTTTAAAACAAGAGCAAATTCCTACCATCATAACAAGAAAAAAATTAAAAACAAAACTAGACTAATGGATGGGGTTACAAACTGTCTAATATAAATGGCTTAAATTATTTATTGGCATTGCAATAAAGCAAATCCACTTAGAGGCATACAAGTAGAAAGGAAACCCACAGCTTTCCAGACATATTTTCCAGACAGTATGTCAAGTTCCCATAATGTTGTTCCACACTTTTGCAGTTCCTTTTCTACCTTCATATTCAAGGATGTAGCTACCCAAAATACTGAGATAGTTTGATGTGCCAGTTTCATGAAGAAAATGCAGAAGTAGCCATCAAGGGGGACTTCAAGGGGTAAATGTATGTGCTGTCAGATCTGCTCATCTCTGGAAAGATGGGAATTGCCACAAATAAATGAACTTTTGAACGGAAATCACCACTGGCATTTCTGCAAGTACACAGTAACATTCTGGGCTGCACAAGAGTTATGTCAGCACTGAGTACTACTGAACACAGCAAAAATTGTCAGCACTAGGAATCTTAATCCAACTATTAAATCATCCTCCAGCAATTTTATTTTCATCAAAAATACCCTGACTGTCAATCTCTTCCTGAAGCCTAACTCGGCAATTATGAGACATCCCCATCCTTTGACAAATTTTTATTGCTTTTCTGACTCATCAGATGAAAATGTTCCCTATGAGACTCAAAGGGAACGAATACTTTGTTTTATGCAAAACACCGCTGCACAGCACAATTCTTTCTACATTTAAACAAAAAAATCACCACAAACCCAGGAAAACCCTTGAAACCAAATAGCCCAGCAAGTCTGAGGAGGAGCAACAGAATTCAAGCAGCACCGAGAAAGTTGTAATTAACGTGCAATGTTATCAGACATTTTTGGTAGTTAGGTATAGGATTCTTTTTCTTTTGCTGCAGTTTAGAGGGAAAAGCAAGCTCCACCCCTCTGTAGTCTCCTGATTAATTTACATTTTCCCCAGACTTCATAAAGGTTTCCCAACATAGCACACAGAGAATACTGCAGACCAAAGTTAACACAAAGCTGAATCTCTGCACTTAATTGATTTTCCTTTGAAATGATGACCACAGGGGTGGGAAACCAGCTGGCTCAGGAGATTAGTAATGCATATCAAATGTTTCCACCCTAAGTCAATGGTTCAAAACCAGTCCAAGGCAGAACATGCCTTGAAAGCCATTTGATGACCAGTATGAAATGAGCTGGTAGTCTCAGTAAAACTCCTGCTAGGCACATGTCTACGCTACAGTTTACTCTCTTCAAGGTTTCTCTTCCAAACAGAAATAATCACTGACATGTAACTGTAATGTACATAATGGGCATTTGGAGGACAAGGAAAAAAACTGCTGTTGAAATCTGAAAACAGATTCAAACAGAAGTTTGAATTGCTGGAGGTTTTGCGTAGCAAGGGAGAGGTTACCTATTGAACTGAAAACATCCATGAACTCCTATTCTGAAAATATCTTGCATTAAACATTACCTATCACTGTAGCGAGTTTCAAGGCATTTCACAGACACATACAGAAGCTCATCAGTCACCACCGAAACAATTTTTTTTGTGAAAGAACTGTTTAGCAAAACAGAACCAAAAAACTGGGCACAAAGAGCACAGGGAGGAAGAAAATGCAGGAACAGCTGAGCTAGGAAAAGTGTAAGTCAGTGAACTGGAATTTTCCCCCTTCTACGAGACATTACATTGCTATACCAGGGATAAATTTTATAAGCTCAGTTTTACAACTCTTTCAGCAGAGAGCTTCTCCCCCAGCACCATATAATATCCCCTTCCAACAGTCTGATTTAGTCTTTCCCAAAAAACATACAGAGATACTCAGTTCTGAGATGGAAACCCAAGTATTATCTACTGACCAAGACTTCTTTCTGTAACTTTGATGCCTCTCATCCAAGCAGTTTCAGATAGCCAATTTCTGCTAAGTTTCTGAATAGCTGAGAATTGTAACACCATCTAAAAGACAGGTAGACAAATGCATTGAAGCCTTCAATAATCAGGAAATATCACTCCAGCCATGAACACTCTTACTCCTCTGTTTCCATAGGGAAAGAATACACTCAGTGTCAGGCAGCAGGTTTTTATTTCTTTGTGTGGGGAATCCTGTATGCTAGAAACAAAGCCAATCTTAGGTTGCCAACGAAGTTTCTCATAGAGCAGTATGAAACTTCTGCTCCACTGGGGTTTGAACTCACCAGCCAATGCACCAGACTCTTCTACAGTCATCCACTCAACTGGAATGAATGAGCATCAGTACATCTGGCTTTCAAGTTAGAGCTTTATAACCAGTATTACAAATTTTACAGAGGCTATACTTCAGAATTCTAACATACTTGATTTCTGTACTTACAACACTGCTAACACAGAAGAGGTGGCTTATGAGATATTATCAATGAACAAATGTTTTTCTTCCCTGTAACTGAAGCACATAAACTCCTCATAATATCTGGATGCAAAAACTCTCTTGCCTTTGAAAAGGATTTCTCCTTAGTGTAGCATCACAAGAACCATGTGGAAGGGAAGACAAACTTTCACTACACCTATGATACCCCAGTTTGTGTTTAAATAAATCAAAACTCCAAAGCTTGGATTAAATGATAGTTGCTACCATTTAGTTGCCCAGGGTTAGAAACAGTATTTTCGATAAGAATAAACAAAGTTTATCCCTGGTGTGATCCAATCACGTGCATGTTGAAGATCTACTTGACAGTTACAACCTATCTTCACACTGTGTCCTGCAAAACAAAAGGGCACAGGCCTACATGTGTCAAGGAAGTCATTTCTTCTCAGAACTCTGAAGTCTGACTGCGCACAACAAAAGAGTCTTTATGACCAATAAGGTTCCCCTAACACCTCTCTTACAGCAATATAAACAGGACAAAAATAAGCCAAGTTAATTCTCAGAGAGTAAGATTCAGCTTTCTTGTACAAGTTGGAAATGCAACAGCAAAAAAAAAAAAAAAAATCTTCAAAGCAAATTTCTGAAGAAAGGTCATCCTTGGAAGTTTTATTTCAGCTAATTTTCAACAAGGCAATTGGGTTTTCTCCCATCCCTTTCTCTTGGAAGGCCACTTATCCCTGCATCTTTTCACTTCTTTGGTCGTAGAGAGCATCCCCACAGCAGCTCAGCAGAGCCAGCACAATCTTTATCACTCACACCTTGGACAAAGAGGTCATTCTCCCCTCATACCAGCTCTCTTCCCACTCTTTTTGCTCAGAGGAATTTCACTTTGAATAACCGATTTATATCAGCAATGGCTTTGAGTATTGTATAATATTCAAATCCAGTCCAAGGAGGAGGTGTACATCTCCTTCTCAGACTTATATGCCTGAGAGGGACTCTGTTCAGGGACTCTAGTGACAGGACAATGGGTTCAAACCAAAACAAGAGAAGTTCAGGTTATATGTAAGGAAAAAGTTCTTTACTGTGAGGGCAGTGAGGCACTGGAACAGGTTGCCTAAAGAAGTGGAAAATGCCTCATCCCTGGCAGTGTCCAAGGTCAGGTTGAACAGAGCCTTTGGAACATGGTCTAGTGTGAGGTGACCCTGCCAATGGCCAGGGGGTGAATGATCTTCAAGTCCTTTCCAACCCCAATCATTCTGTAATTCTTCAATTTCCACACAGCTCCCCAGGATCATATTTCTCCTCTTCCTACAAGAGTCTTAATTTCCATTTCATTCTTTACTTGGCACATTCTTTCCAGCTTCAGGCTCTTTTGCAAGTTACAACATCCTCAAGACTGGCAAAAACTTTATAAAACATAAAACAGGAGATGTATCTATTGTACATGTGAGTTATGAGAATCAAAGCTTTAGGCTTGCTTTTAGTTTTCAGAGAAGCCACACATGGTATACTAATAATGTAGCTATAAGACTTGACAGTTACAAGATTCCCCCCCAACTTTGCTTCCTGTTTTCATTTGGGATCATATTGCAGAGATAGATTTGTCCAGGAATATTGAGAACATTGAAAATTACAGATAGTGTTTCAAGTATGTGAAGCTCTATCAAGAGTTAAAACTTTATACCACTTTTTTTTTCCTCTCCAGTGTGTGGCTCAAAGGTACTATCCAAGAATAAAAAAAAATTAAACTGATCTTAACCATCAATCAGAAGCAGTAATGGGATTAGGACTTAAGGCTTCTTAATGTTCTTCTTGGGATAATGAAGAAATCCACATAGAAAAACTGGTATAGAACATTGGGTGTTCAGCAGGACTTTTTTTTCCACCATCAAAATCACATTTCACTTTGAGAACTGCTAACTTTTTTGTACCAAAACAACCACAAAAACAGAACAGACCTAGGTCCAAACAATTTACCTTCAGAAATGCTAAGACATTGCCTCTCAAGATTTTGAGGACAAATACCTCAAAACTTCACTCTTTTTAGGCCAAGTTTTTCAGCTGACTGGGGCTACTCATGAGACACTGCATGATGGCCCAGCTAACAAAAAGGCTGAACTACATCCTGAGGTTGTAAGGGACTGCAGGGGCAGAAGGCAGTGATTGAATTTTAACTGAGAATTCGCCACATTTTTTATTATTTTACTTTATTTAATTTCTTCTTAAGAGTGAAACTGTTTCACTGTCATTAGCATTTTGGGGACTGGGAAAGAAGCAGACTACTAAAGGGATGACCATTTTTGCAAGCGGCTGTACTCCCTCTCACATGTGCCCAGAACCAGAACCAGCAAATGTCTAGATACAAAAACACTGCTGCGAGTCATGAAACTATGCATAGCGCATTTTTTTTCTCAATTGCATTTCACACTTAATGCTCAATGCAGTTCTGGTGTCCTCAACATAAAAAGGACATGGAGCTGTTGGAACAAGTTCAGAGAGAAGAGGGCCACAAAGATGATCAGGGGACTGGAGCATCTCCCATACGAAGACAGGCTGGGAAAGTTGGGGCTGTTCAGCCTGGAGAAGAGAAGGCTGCATGGAGACCTCATAGCAACCTTCCAGTATCTGAAGGGGGCCTCTAGGGATGCTGGGGAGGGACTCTTCATTAGGGACTAGAGTGACAGGACAAGGGGTAACGGGTTCAAACTTAAACAGGAGAGGTTTAGATTGGATATAAGGAAGAAATTCTTTACTGTTAGGATGGTGAGGCACTGGAATGGGTTGCCCAAGAAAGCTGCAAGTGCTCCACCCCTGGCAGTGTTCAAGGCCAGGCTGGACAAAGCCTTGGGTGACATGGTTTAGTGTGAGGTGTCCCTGCCCATAGCAAGGGGGGTTGGAACTAAATTATCTTAAGGTGCTTTCCAACCCTAACTGTTCTATGATTCTATCATTTAAAGAAATACAAAGAATACATTCATTGTTTTATTTCTGCTAAGAAACATGCCACAAAGTACAGCAAAATAGGAGCAATTCTTTAGACAAAATCCCAATCATTTTAAAGTCAAACTTCAGCCTGAGATGAGTTTCAGTGATATGTCCTCACTTGCAAAACTAATGAGGAAAAACATCTGTCCTTTTCCATTAAAGGCATGAATTCACTAAGAGCAATGAAATGATACTGCAATGGTGAGCACCAAAGAAGTGCCTATAAACTCACTCAACAAATACATTTACCTGGAATGTATACAGGGGAGGAACAGATCATGAGTCCCTCTTCCTAACCATGGTGTACTGCAATAAGTACCTAGAGTGATCTAATGCAGACTTTGTTTTATATTTATTCCTGCAAGTTACTTGCAAGACAAGAGGGATTTTCCCTTGACTTAAACCTTCAGGATTTTTGGTGTTTGTCCAGAAACTGTAATTTCAATAGTGCATGGCAGCATTTAAGGCCAGGTTGGACAAAGCCTTGGGTGACACAGTTTAGTGTGGGGTGTCCCTGCTTATGGCCGGGGGCTTGGAAGTAGATGATCTTAAGGTCCTTTCCAACCCTAACTATTCTATGATTCTGTGTACTGAGACATCTGAGTGCTCATTACTTACAAGGGGTGAGGATGCACATAGGGCCTCCACCTGTTCAAAGAAAAGATCTGGACTTCGTACCTCCTGCTGCAAATCACAACAATAGAGGAATTCAGAACAAACACATTCTCAGGCCTTCTTTGCTAAGCAAAAGAAGCAGAGGCAAAAAGTCAGGTTCTAAAATAAATTTTAAAAATTAAAGAAAAAAAAAAAAAAAAGGAAACACCACCACCCTTCCAAAAAAAATCCCACAACCAAATAAACCAAAAAAAACTCCATACTGACACATCCCACAAGAAATAAAAGCAAACATTCTTTTTTCTTTTCATTTTGAAAAGCAAGTTTCTCCCTATATAAATATATTTTTAAACACTTACTATAACAGTTCACTTGAAAGAGTACCTTAGAAAAACTGAACTTTGATATCTTCTTTCATGCAAAGCACTGCCTTTCTGCAGGATTAAGCCCATTACATTTAAAAGTAAATTGACTGGCACCATTTAAGTCAGCAGCAAAACTACTCTCAGCTTGAAAAGTGGGGATTTCCCAAAATAGCACTATACCCACAATAACTTCATATCTAAAAAAGAGGAGGAAAAACCAAAACAAACAAAACCCAGCCTGCAAGCAATGTTTCAACATCAACTGAATCACTGCAGTTAATGCATACTAAAAGACAAAGTCATTTTCCTTATGACTTCAAGGATTCCAATTTGATATCCTGATACTAGCCATTTGCATGAAGCTGCAAAACCAACAACATTACTACAAAAATCACACCACTCTTCCACAGCAAAAACAATTCCACTCAAAATTGCAAAGAAAAATGCCATTCACTAAGGCGCAGTTCCTACCCTCTGAAAGGTGGATGTGCTGAGCTTCCAAAAACACCTGTTTGACAGTGAATTTTCCCACACTTCTGTTTTATTTAGGACTGTACCTAAATAAGTACCTAAACAAGAGATACATCTTAGTAACCTCCCAATTTACTCATTTTCTCATTCCAGAATGCAATGCAGTTGTTAAAGAGTGCCAAGTTACTAAACCAGCCAGTAAACATATTTAAAGGGGCATAAGTGGGCCTTAAGAATAATTACATCCATTTTAAGATGACTTCACCTCATTGGAGGTATATCCCACTGATTTTTCTATTGAGACTCATCCCTAAAGGGCTTTAGTTCTGATAGTCATGGTGCACATTCAGAACACACTGCAGCTCTGAAGAAACCAGGTTTTCAGGATAGACTGCTGCAACCAAACTCCAACCATGGTTCAAATGCAACCTGGACCATTCTAAAAATAAACTCTTTCAAATGCTGACTACATAAATTCCAGTAAGGCTCTGAACAGTTAAACTTTCCATTTTCAGCATATCTCCAGGACTATTTCAATTAGCAGATAGACCACCATTACCTTATCTTTGTTATTCATACTTTAAAGAATTAAAACTGAAAGCATAAATCTTCTTAGGTTCTCATGGTATTTGTTTAGCTTCTGCACTTCCTCTGCCTTGGACAGTTATAAGAGGCTGAGATTTGTTTTGTTTCCCAGGTCCGTTCCACTTTAGGAGCATATTAATTTTTGTCAGTGTTTCCAATGAAAAGAATTTAAGAATGATTTCTACAGTGGGCCACATTCCATGAAAGCTAGGAGAAAGAGAGAGAGAGAGCTACAACCCATCAGATCCTTAATATCCTGTTTTCCTTTTGTTTAACCTACAATTGTACTGGGCTCCAAGTATGTCAGTTAAAATGGTAAGTTAGTGTGAATATTAAAAATGGACTTCACCCAAAACCTTCTATTTCAGCACTCAAATACTGTGGGGGACGTCAGATCTCAGCCTCAATTACGGAATTCATTTTCCCAACAACACTACAATCAACTGAATTAAACTACCTAAGGCCAAATGTTAGGTTTAGGTTCCATATCCAATTACTGTACATGCTATACAGAAGTACTGCTGCTCAATTTGGCATAGAATACAACTTACAGACACTTCATATCAGTGCATTAAATACTCTGCAGCCCTCACAAAGCTTTGAGGGTTGAATTTAAATTCAAAATAGTAATATAAAGGCATTTTGAGGAACAAGCTTCAAAATACTTGCAGAACTCCTGAGAGCCTAGAATGTCGTGTAGCTGGAAGATACCACCTTGTCACTGTTCTCATGCAGTTGATAGAAATCACCAGCTTGCCAAAAAATAAAGCTATTTAAAAAATATTAAATTTTAAATTCAAAACAATTCACCTATTAAAAATAGCTTTTCTCCTTGCCTGTATTTCAGATAAATTGGCCAGAAGCTATCTGGTTTTGCATCTCCAGAAGGGAATATTTGATTAAGAACCCTGTCTGGGTTTTCAGATGAAGAAATATCAGACATTTATAGATGCCATTTTTATTCTTGTTAAGGATTTTTTTTTCCAAGGCAGTTATTTTGCTCAGTAATTCTTTGGTACCATTAGCATCAACCAAAGATTATGGTGAAATATGACTACTAAGTTTTAACAGAGTGCTGTTATGACCTTTTACAAAAGTACTTAGCCTAAGACACATAACTGTATGTTGCTAACCCCTGAAAACTTTTGTGTCTTTTTCCTTAAGAGCTTATTCATTTGACAATCAATTGTAGATAGGTTAAGCCTACCCCATTTACTATAAGGTTATTGCTCTTGGGGGAAGAAAAAAAAGAAAATCAAAACCACACATACCTGGGCCTATTTAGACAGTCAAGGCAATGAGTAACTCTGCAGAGGGTATTATGGTCAGAGCACATACCACCTCCCCCAGCAGCAACTCTGGCCTGTAACTGATGCTGTCCAGAGACTGCCAGCAGAACATCAGTTTCATCTGGGCCAGTACAACAACCCAACTATGGAGAACAAATATAGAAGGTATAAAGCATCCTCAGGGATAGGAATTACCATCCAAAAAAAGTACCAGTTTCTCCTGTTCAAAGTAAAAACAAGTCCCAGTTATCAGTTATTAGTAACTCTTTGAGATGATCTGGTCACCTTCAAGCTGATTAGTGGTCGATTAAGTGTCCAGGCAAAAGATCACTGTGCATGCTTTGGGTGATTTGGTGCATCACCAAGCATAAGCATGCAGGAAACAAAATGAAAAGTTGTCACATCAGCCATCTGCAAGCAAATGGGATCTTTTCCCATGTGTCCAGTGCATTATGTCTTTAACTTGATTATTGAACACAGAAAGAACTTGGCATGTTATTCATTAGTATTTGGAAGCTTCTGGGTTATCTCCCTGATAAAATGATTGCATTTTCATGGCACCAATAAATTAGAATATACATATGCATATATCAGAGAACACGCATTAAGAGTACTCCTGATTTTATACAGTCATCTGCATATGAAACCACAACATCAAGTGATTTTTACAAGTACTGTGAGAATAACCAGGAGGCTTTATTAACTTTACCAAACAGCCTCATTACAACTTTTAAAGTATTCAGCAGAATGATAGTAGTCACCATGAGTTCTCCAGAACTTGAACAGCAAGTACGGAAACTATTGCAGCCTCCGCAAGATGGAAAGTCAAGGGGATGGGATACGGAAGGAAATGCCTTTTAGAGCTTGGAAGTTAGATACAGTTTAATGGTAAGACTCCAGCACAGAAGACAGACAGCATAATATGGCTAATTGCAAAACAGCACTCAGTTGAAAGACCCTAATTTTTGTACAAGTTTCTCAAATGCATACAAACCATTATGTTCCTTACAGCCCAAATGCAGAACTATATAGAGGCTTAACTTGGCTACAAACTAACCTTCAATTCAAGCAAAACAAGGCTCAGGTTCGCTTGAAAACATGCACAGATTTATGCTGTAAAACCCCTCACTACAAGAAAACACAGTAAGGGCTTTTCATTAACGGGACAAGTTCAGAGCTAGCTGGAGCAAGATTTCTGTGCGAGTATGGAGTTAGGGAACTTCTGGACCATCTAAGCATTCAGTCTAAAGACAAGACTTCAGGAAGCAGCTATATGGAAGTTTTGTGAACATCTGCAGTTTTCAAAGACGTAGAATTCGACAGTCAAGCTGTAAACAGAGGAAATTCACCTTAGCTCTTCTCTCACAGCTACAATAATTTTATTTAATGCTACATGTTTGCCACTGTAAGTAGAGGATCACACAGATGGAAATCCTAATTGCCTGGCTATCACTTCCCTCATAAAACAATAACTTGAATTCTCTAGATACATTAAGGAATGTGCTGCTGGCTGCTGATCTCAGTTACATTGCTATTTGGGTCAAAAGCAAAAAAAATAGAAATATCAAATAGCTACACACAGATGTCAGAGTAAATCCTGGTGAAATATGGCAGGCCTTTTGCACACTTCTATGTCTTCCATCAGCTTTCTGCTTCCATTTGACACCACAGTGGAATTTTTGGGAAGCAGAGATCAGATATCTTAATGTAGTTGAGATTTCAAACCTTTGCAGCAGGGACCCTCTAATGTAATACGTAAGGAGATTGGCATAAAAGCTGAAAGTACATCAGCATAAATCCTACTCCAAGTAAGAATTATGTCATCACCATCATGAAACAGAGATAAACTTCCTAAAATGAACTGTTCCGTCTTGAACTGCTGTTGGATTTTCTGTCTTCCTGAAGCGTTCATCTAGGCTGTAAATTCCTCAAAGCGGGAAACGTTATATATTCAGTAGTAAGACAAGACTGCCAAGCACACAGTCTGTGTTAAGTAATACACTAAGCACACATATGTATATATATCCACCACATCCAACTAGATATACTATTGAATAATGAACTCTTCTGAGCAGATATATTAAAGTTTTGCTATTTTCTATGCAACTTCCAAGCAGGGTTTCCAGCAGGGCTTCCAAGCAACTGGACTGTTTCCAGAACTCCTGGAAAACCCTTTCCTTCCTGCAGCATATCAGAAAGCACTTCAGTATGACCATGAATTTCCCATGAAATAAGCAGGCAAAAATGGAGTACAAGAAAGCTAGAAATTTCTAACAGTGATGGTTCACAAGACTGCACAATATTCTAAAGGCTCCAAAGAAGCCCTTTTGCACAATGAATATCTGCAGACCAGATGAAGTGGGTGAATCTTTGGATAAACTGTTTGATTCACTAAAGTAGAGTCAGATGGAGTTTGGAGGATTTTCCATTTATCATGGGTGTGAGAATCCACCATGAACACATAGGAGTGCAAACAAAGACTGAGACTGTACTTTATGACATACTGTAACAGGTCAATGCATTGGTTCCCTTTATCACCTACAAGAGGTTTTGGGGAAAGCCTTCTGGGGCCTTTCTGTACGTCAGCTAGGGCTAGGACAGCAAGCCAGGGAAAAGCTGTATCAGTGAGGAGGAAGTGTCACAAGGCTCTCGCAGATTACAGCAAGGCTCTGAAAGACTTTTTTCCAGATCACACCACCACAGAAGATGCCTCATTTCTGTCCTGATTAACCTGGCAGAAAGAATATACATCCTTGTAAGAAACTTAAGACCTGCTTCAACTAGGTTTGGGTGCAAACTTAAAGTTTTTGAGGTGCATCAGCTTTACTGCATGCATACAGCAGCTGTTTTGAACAGAAACAATAGTTCTCAATACTTCCAGAGCATCTGCCTCACTGCACAGAAGCCATGCCATTTGGCCTGGGTTTGTGCCATGGAAGCATCCACAGTTTCCAGATATACAGCAGACTGAGGGCAGCACTGGTCAGCAGCTCTGGCCAAATATAGAAAACTCTCAGATTACACTGAGGTTTCCAAGAAGGCAGAAAATGAAAGAGGGGATGAAAATACACATGTAGGACAGCTCAGACATGCAGTAGCTGGAACTGGAACTCACATAACTTTTCTCCCTAAAAGTTACAGTTCTGGTAAGTTGGGGCTTCCCTACAAATCAAAGCATCTACATTTGGCTGCCTTTTAGAACTTGCATTCATTACCATTACCACAGAACAATACGGCTGCAGATAAACCCGTGTCTATCAGGTTATCAGTGTTAATAGGGCCAAACCATTCCTGATTTATGTTCCTCTTGTCTCATGCATCCTTAGCCCAGCCACAGACCCTCAATTTGTGTTGATGGCACCTAAGTTCTCAGGCTGGTTCTTATATCCAGGCTGCATTGATTTGCAGGCTCAAATGAGCTTTTATGCATTAAGTCCACCCCTGTGCACACAATGCACACAAAACTGCACAGGATGTTATGCAGTAGCGATTACATCTAAGTTCCCTGGCTCCTGCTTAATATCAAATCTAAGTTTGTTTTCTCATCTCTTATCATAAATCATTCTTGAGGTGACTGCCAAATTAAAGGGAACACTGCAAAACACACAAGAACACTCGCCAAGGAAGCCAAACAAATCTAAAGACTAAAGCAAGGACACACCCAGAACAGTTAGCAATTCCCCCAAGCAGGGCTTCTCTTTCCAGGCAAAGCTTTTTCTTCAGCCAAGAATTTCTTTAGATAGGGCATTCCCAGTTAATTTAGTAGCCCTCCCCTTCATCCATCCTCTCTCAAAAAGAATGAAGTTCCTAAGGTTTTAAAGCATTCTTCCTTTTCACAACAGTTGCAATTATTTAAACTGTTCTCCACAACCTTTTCACTAAATGCAGCCTATCATTCTTTCTTTCCTGCTTTCCCTGCTGCTTGGGGTTCAGCTCCTGTATTTTCCAGAAAGGAGCCACTGGAAGCAGCTCCTGTGCTGGCCACATATGAAAGTGCAGCTCTCATTTTAAGCCTTGTCTTTGGCCTAAAGACTCAATTGTAATGCTATTTGAATGGCATCATTTGATGAACAAATGAACACCATTGCAGTACCCATGGCTTTTAAAAATTGCATCAGAAAGGCTCTTTACCCCTCCCTAGTTAGAAAAAATTAAGCACACATCTGTTAAAAACATAAAATAAATTATTTTTATATATATACACAAATCTCCTAACAGTTAAAAGTAAAATTACTTCTTAAGCTCAAGCTTGAGAATTGGTGACAAGTACAGCACCGAGCACCTGATAAAGTTTTAGTAGCACAGCTAAAACCACCTATAAACACTGTTTGGGGATCCTTCTCTCACCCACCCTTGCATACTGAAAATTCTGAGCTAAAACTCCTGAAGTTCCCATACGCCTTTTTTCCTGCCACTGCCTGGTCACATTAAGGGCTTGTTTTCTTTCAGGACAGACACTCCCTGCTGTGCTTTTCCTGGTTTCAGACTATTTTTAATATTTACTTTAAGTTGCTACAGCAACATGGAATCACAGATGGTAAGAGTTAAAATTATGCCACAGGAGACATTTATCATCATAGCTTTGCATAATGTGAACTCTTGTTCTCTGAAATTTTCCCCATGCTGGACACTCCCCTGTTTATTTTATGATGGCTACACTAATGAGTGTATATGCCTAATGAATAATATAAGCCTCTCAAATTTATCAGCACATGTTTGATGAGATATGGTAATGGCATTAATGAGAATGTGGCAGTGTTTATTTCTTTCCATTTCTCATTACTACTGACAGAGCCAGATTTCTGATACCAGATTTCATGCTTACCTCAGTCCACAAATAAATCACATCAGTTTCAGTGGTGCCAGACTGAAATAAGGTATTTAGTACCATCAAGGCAACTGGAATTCAGACTGGGTTACATGAGATACATACGAATACTTTACGCAACTACTGACCATCAGGCGGATCACATATATTTCCAATAATCTAGTCACTCTGGAAAGTATCCAATAAAAGTACAGCCACTACTAGCTGAGAAAATGTGGTATGCACCTGTGAGACCCAAGTCTGAAAGGTGAAAAATACAGGACCTCGGGTCACCTAACACCTCAGAACATCGGGACAACTTTCAATACTGACTTTGGAAAATACTGGCAATTGTTATTATGCTTTTCATGAAGCTTGGGCCAGCTGAACCAGTTTCAGTTGTCACTAATGTGGGAATGTTTGGTGTAGGAAAATGGGGGAAATTAGAGACATTTGGTTAGCACTAACAGTAACATCTTCTCCTTATAAGTTCATTATACTAGCACATATTAAAAAAAAAAAAAAAAAAAAAAAAAAAAAAAAAAAAAAAAAAAAAAAAAAAAAAAAAAAAAAAAAAAAAAAAAAAAAAAAAAAAAAAAAAAAAAAAAAAAAAAAAAAAAAACCAACCAAAAAGCTTAAGTTTTCAGAGACATAGTTTCAGAGACATAGTTCATAGACATAGGATTACTCAGGGCAAATCACTGGCAAGATCACAAAAGTTCAGCTGTGGCAGACTCCCTGTGAATCCTCCCATCACATCCTCCTAAGGCAGAAGAGGATGATATACAGAGAAGTTCCTTGGGTCTCCCCTGCTTGGTCAGTTGCTATGGTTCAATACATAAACACAAATCGCAGGTCAAATTCTCCCTTTGGGACTTGGCAGCTGGCTGAAACACAGCAGCTCCAGGATAAAGAGAGAGCTTTTGATTCATGCTACCTGAAATCCTAGATAGCTGAAGCTATGTTTGGTCTCTTAAGGATACAGAAGTCACAGAACATCAAACAAATTTCACAGGGTCAGCAACCTTAAAGAAGTCTTAACATTTACCAATGCTCACAGTTTTATGAGACAACTCCAACAAAAAATGCTCATATACATAGAAATACAGAATGGCTTGTGTTGGACAGGACCTTAAAGATCATCCAGTTCCAACCCCCATGCCACAGGCAGGGACACTTTCCCCCAGACCAGGTTGCTCAAAACCCCATCCAGCCTTGCCTGGAGCACTACCACAAATGATGCATTTCTTACTTCCCTGGGCAACCCGTTCCAGTGTCTCGCCACCCTCATAAGTAAGGAATTCCTTCTAAACGTCCAGTCTAAATCTCCCCTCTGTCAGTTTTAAGCCATTCCCCCTTGCCTCATCACTACCTGCCCTTGTAAAAAGTCCTTCTGCAGCCTTCCCATAGTCCCTCTTTAAATACTAGAACACTGTTATAAGGTCTCTCGTGAGCCTTCTCAAGGCTGAAGAAACCCAATTCTCTCAGCCTGCCTTCATAGAAGCAGCACTCCAGCCCTTTGATCATCTGCTGCTGCTCCTCCTCCGGACTCAAAGAAACAGGTCCACATCCTTCTTACACTGGGGGCCTAGAGCTGAACGCAGCACTGAAGGTGGAGTCTCATGAGAGCAGATAAGAGGAGAATCACCTTCCTCAACCTGCTGGACATGCTGGTTTTGATGTGGCCCAGAACACGGTCAGCTTCCTGGGTCACAAAGCACAGGTTGCTGGGTCATTAACTGAAAACCCTTGAGCGTAACCATCCAGCCAATTCCTTACTTACCACATGGTTCATCCAGCCAATCCATGTCTCTCCAGTTTAGAGAAAAGTATGTCATTCAGGACAGGCTCAAATATTCAGGACAAGTCCAGGCAGGTAGCATCAGGTGCACTTCCCTTATCTACCAGTGCTGGAAACCCACTGTAGAAGGCCACTACATTTGACAGGTACAATTTGCCTTTAGTAAAGCATTATTGTCTGTCACAAATCACCTTCTTATTTTCCATAGAGCAGATCTCAGCTGTGCTTTTTTAAGCAAGCAACATTCATTACCCAATCACCATCACCTCTGTTTAGAGCTCACTGATGTCTAACAACACCACCTCCATAAAATGAACTAATGCAACAAAACATGTAACTGACCATTTGAGTGGCAAACATACTACTGAAGTATGCTATTTCACAAACACATGCCAATTCAAACGTCTCTGCATATGGTTACAGTTCAGCAACAAACCTATGACAAGGCAAAATCCACAGAAATAGATCTATTAATCTCTTCATAATAAAATTGTAACCACTAGTGCTAAGACAGTGTGTTCAAATAGGATGCCAGAGAAAGATGAAAAGACTCAGCATGAAAAAGGAATCAGATTAAACTCATGTAGCTACAGCTTTGAACGAACTTTACTGAAATACAAAAATAATTTAAAAATAAACATTTAATAAATGTGAGTATTTTCTCTGTAATAACATACTAGTTTGGATCTAGAAGTGGCTGAAACAGTTGAGACTAGAAATCTCAATAGAGCTCTGCTCACTCTAAAATAAAGTTACATGGCTACAAAGTTAATGGCTTATGGTTCTCAAGCTAGAATTATTTCCAAAACAAAGATCAAATGCAGAATAAATATTGTGTAAGTATGCTAAAATCCATAATACAAGGATTTGTCCAGACTCCGACTACTGCATGCATTGCTTCTCTTAAGAGGTTTGAATTAGGTAAGAATTAAATGGGAAAAAACTAGTCATTGCAAAACCACAAACAAATAATCTGGAATAACAGGAATTGTTATTGAAAGGCCATGGATGTTATTCAAATGTAATAATAATAAAAAAAAAACACCCACAAGAATTAACTCATACCTACAAAACCGGAATAGAATCATGAACAGAAAGTATTTTATTTATAGTAACATGCAGAGTAATTTATTTAGTGAGAGGTGTCCCTGCCCATGGCAGGGGGGTTGGAACTAGATGATCTTAAGGTTCTTTCCAACCCTAACTATTAGAATCACAGAATAGTTAGGGTTGGAAAGGACCTTGAGATCACCTAGTTCCCACCCCCCTGCCATAAGCAGGGACACCTCACACTAAACCATGCCACCCAAGGCTCTGTCCAACCTGGCCTTGAACACCACCAGGGATGGAGCACTCACAACCTCCCTGGGCAACCCATTCCAGCACCTCAGCACCTTAACAGGAAAAAATTTCTTCCTTATAAACAGGAGAAGTTTAGATTGGATAAGTTTGAACCCATTACCCCTTGTCCTGTCACTAGAGTCCCTAATGAATAGGCCACACATAGGTCATTTTCCAGAACAGACAACTTTGGTGATACCCACACTGCCTGCTGGGACCAACCAGGGACAAAGGGAAAGAATAAAAAGAAAACAACAAAAACCAAACACATGATGGACTATTTGGGATCATAAAAAATTGATTTTAACAAAAAGAGATGCTGCAGAATATTTACTGCTGCAGATCCACAAAACAAAAATAATGTAAACTTGGGTTTCCATACTAAATTTGGCATATAAGCTCAGTAAAGCATTTTATTTCTACAGTTAAAGCCACTGGTAAAAAGAGCTGCCATTTAAAAAGCTTGAAGTGCTTTCACAGAGACACTCCTCAGAGCAGAACCACTGCCTGAGCAGGTAGCACAGCACAGGCAAGATCCAAAAAGAGAACCTGCACATCCCTCTGGGTAAAGGGCAAACAGCTTTGAAGGGAAGACCAGAAAGAAGAAACAAGTTATTACATGGGGCAACCGTTCCCTTACTTTATTTAGTGGCAATTCTGCTGTACAGCAACACAAGCATTACACAGATTACCACATGGAATTTGCATATTATCACAAATGTTTCCAGAAGACCTCCATCAAGACCAATTCTTTCCAGTTTCTCACCCTCCTGTGGCTCTCCATCTCATGCACTAATTCCGTGTGTTAATCCCATGGCACAATCCACCAAATCAAACTCCACCTTGCCCTCAACAAGACACATGGTAGCATCCATTCAGACGCTGATGTTCTTGTTCAGACCACAGTGAAGTTTTTGGCCTTCCTATCTTCCAACAAAAAATCCAAGCAATTGACAGTGGGGAAAGCACATGCACAACAATACTAGGCAGAAGCCACTTCCATTTTTTCTGGTCAAACTGTTGGGCTAAGCCTCAGTCTGGGTATTTAGGCATGAAAGTAGCATGAGGTAATCCCTGTACTAAGTGGTTTAATTGAGGGTTTAAAAAAAAAACCTCTCATTCTGACTAAAATCAGAAAAGCGAGATAGTAGACTGATTTTAAAGCATACAGTGATGTCAACTGTACATTGTGTCCCTCTGTGACTTATATTTACATAAATGTTTTATTCACACATACCTAATCCTCATTGCACACATAATTGGCATTAAGAATCTCAGACAGCACAGATCAAGTGATCCTACTGGACAGACATTCAAAAACCATTTTTTTTAAGCAAATTTTAGTTTCTTGCCATATGCCTATGACTTAGAGAAGGCATCAATTACAGAGTTACCAACCCTGCTTAGATGAAGAAATACATGGCAATTTTGACATTCCATATAATAATAAGCAATTTAAAGGATTATTTTTTCCCCCCTGTTTTGGCTAGTTGCCATGCATTTCTTAAGTCAGGCACAAGCCATTCCCTCCATGTAAGGGGACTGGAAGATTGCTGTTCCTAGGATCCATTTTCCCTTAAAATGAGTCAGCTGTGCAAGAGTGATATTTTTTTGCACAGTTTAAGTCCACAAGGCTGACAAATTGCACATGTAGTGCAAGCACAGAAGGCAGCATTAGTAGAACATACAAAACAAGTGTTACTCTTTGTCAATACTCACTGGAAACCAGTAACATAGCACAGCTAATTGTACTGTAGATGTCAATATGAAGGAAGCTTTGAGGGAGGAGTTGAACAGTTTCAACCCTCAGAAGGAAAGGTGAGCTAGGTAGGATCACAACAGGCTAGAACCTAGGTAGTTAATCCTAATGATCCATCAGGAACACAATGACAGCTCCTAACAGCCTTCTCAGAGAAATACCAAAAAGACCCCTAGTGACTACCCTAAAGCCCACACCCATCCAGACCTATGATTTTAACTGTACATTCAAGGCCCTCCTTTTAAAAAAGCTTCATCAAAATTGCATTCTAAGGGAGCTCCTGGTCATAGGTTTCCAAATTGGCTGCAGGATGTTTGCAGGAGGAAGGAGCACACTGAGATAATATATAGATCACCAATCTCAGGGCCTGGAAACCCAGTCTGTGAGCTAATGGTCAAGTTAATGCTCCTCCATCTCAGGCATCCACATGGGATCTGTGAGCCTGGTAAAGCTTTCATCCTCAGTGACTTCCATGGGACCCATAGTGGTAGCCATATGGAAGTTCATCAACAACTTCACCATTAATAAGTTTTCCCTGGTCACTGAGAGAGCCCCCTAATAGAAGTGGAATATGATTTTCTAAACATATGCATTGTTCCCTCACTAAATCCAAACCAAATCTTTCAACAGAACACACTTGAACAAGATGAGTGATAAATTATTTAGCCAGATTTTTCTTTCAGCTTGTTGAGTGACAAAGGAAATATCCCACCACCACACGCAGCTTTAAATAGTAACACCCAAACACCACTTTTTGGACACATGCTTACTTTAGTATGTGTACTGAGTAAAAGATGCTGCTAATGGTGATACTGCCAAAGGCAGTATACACTGAAGCCAAACAGAAGGCTCCCATAACATACAGCAGATCCTGACTAAAGGCCATCATGGTTGGACACATGTGATACATCCTTTCAGTCTTCACTTGTTGAAATATAGAAGCTTGGGAGGAAGTTGCACAGCTCATATAATCCTTTTTTGCCCTTCCAAAACAGAACAGCTTAGTAACTGCTCTGCACACACAATAAAAGTGATGTGGCCAAAGACACTGGTACTACGTATGTTTTCTAAGTTATAAATAGAGCATGCTCTACATGTTTTCATTGCTTAAGACAACATCCTCTAAAGAAAGGCAGACTGGCTGAAAAAAAACCCTGCTTAAGCACTCAGTGATAGATTTTTTTAAGTTTTAGAAGCTTATCACTATAAATTAGAACAAGCTTTTCCAAGCTTTGTTTCACAGTAGATTTCCAAAAAATTCTTGCCAGATACAATTAGGATCTGTTTGTGCCCAGTGCAGCTGGTAACACATTTGTTCTCATTGATATCACGGAAAGGCAAAGGAGACATGAAAGCATAACAAAATCACACTAGCACCATACTTCAAGCAGAGATGACAGTACTTGGCTGGGAAAGCAGTTACAATTTTGAGACACAAAAATCACTGTAGAAGATATACTTTAAAATCATTGTAATTGTAAGCACTATAGAAATTCACATTTTCAGAAAACAACCTATTGATTATTATCTAAACATTGTTTACATTAGTTTAAAGTAACAAAGAGTAACTGACTCATTTCTAAAGTTCAGAGGTCCTGTAGATGTGTATATAATTTATCATTAACAATTACTTTTCCTTAGTACATACAGCTACAGAAATGGTTTAACTCAAAGTGTCATCTCAAACATCTCACTGAGTTAGACTACCTTGCCTTTACGGTGTCATAATGGTATTTGCTGCACAGCACATTTCCCTTGTTGCTCAAGAACATACTTCACTAGTAATATAATTCAATTTGTGCCATGAATCACAGAGTGGTTGAGGCTGTAGAGTACACCTGGAAATCATTTAGTCCAACCTCCCTGCTCAAGCAGAGTCACCTGCAGCACATTGCTCAGGATTTTGTCTAGCTGGCTCTAGGGTGCCTCCAAAGAAAGAGACTCCACAACCTCTCTGGGCAACCTATTCCAATCCTCAGCCACTCTCCCAGCAAAATTTTTCCTCATGTTTGGTGAAACTTCCTGTATTTTAGTTTATGCCAGCTGCATCTCAGCCTATTGCCTGACACCACCAAGAAGAGTCTGGCCCCATCCTCTTAACACTCTCACTTCAGATACCTATATACAGCGATCAGATGCCCCCTGAGACTTCTCTAGGCTGAACAGTGCCAGCTCTCTCAGCCTTTCCTCAGAGAGATGATCCAGACCCATGACCATTCTTGTAGCCCTTTGCTGGACTTATTCCATGAGCTCCATGTGTCTTGTACTGGGGAGCCCACAACAGGACACAGCACTCCAAGTGAGGCGTCACCAGGGCTGAGGAGAAAGGGAGGATCACCTCCCTCAACCTGCTGGTTTCTAATGCCAGAAATAGGATACCATTGGCCTTGTAGGCCCAAGGGCACATGACTGGTTCATGCACAACTTATCCACTAGGATGCCCTCCATAGAGCTCCCTTCAGCAGGTCAGCACTCAGCCTGTAATAGTGCATGGGGTTATTCATCCCCAGGTACAGGACCCAACATTTGCCTTCATTGCATTTTTCTGCCCATCCTTCCAAATGACAGCACAGAACACTGGGCTATCAGCCATCCCCTCCCAGTTTTATCATAGCAAACTTGCTAAGGATGCACTCCATCCCTTCATCCAAGTCATTGGTGATGCAGTTAAACAGCACCGGATGCAGTATTGACCCTTGGGGACATTGCTAGTTACAGGTCTTCAATTAGACTGTGGCACTGATCACAACCCTCTGAACTCTGCCATTCACTCATCCAGCTCACACTTCCTGAGATTTCCTATGAGGATGACATGGGAGACAGTGTCAAAAGCCTTGTTGAAGTCCAGGTGGACAACATCCACCACTCTCCCCTCAGCTGTCCAGCCAGTTGTCCCATCATAGAAGGCTTAAGCATTAGGTTGCTTAAGCATGATTTCCCTTTAGTGAATCCATGCTGATCACTCCTGATCACCTTGTCTTCCATGTGCTTAGAGACAGACTCCAGAATAAGCTGTTCCATCAGCTTTCCAGGAATTGAGGTGACTGAATGTTCCTCTTACTACTCTGCATTCAAGAAAGAATGTGGCCAACATAGCACCAATACATCAGGATTGCCCACAATTACTGAGAATTTGAAATATGAATGTATTTTCTTTCATTTAGCAATACCTGTCCAAGAGAAGCTGCTTAAATTACTTTCAAAATTATGCAAGCCAGTCTCCATTTCTCAAAGCAGAAGCAGCAAGTAGTCTCCACATCCACATCTCCAGCTGTGAGCAACAGAAGGACCTAGTAAAACACGGGGGG
>NDXB01003937.1:86747-105640 GCA_002631895.1 Agapornis roseicollis
GGGGGGGTTGGGGGAAAGGGTTCCTGCAAGCAGTTGTTTACATTTGGGGTGAATCATCTTGCTAGAATGCTAAATTGTTAGGTCAGCTCTATAGAGTGCTATAATCAGGGTGAAATAGAATCACAGTAAGAAAGGGATTGAGAAAACTGCTTTGCAAGACCATCCAAAACCAGTATGTCAATTGTGTGGCTCAAGAAAGGCACAGACAGAGTTGAATTTGCATATTTCACAATTTTCAAGTTTCCTGTCCTTTGGAGGCTTGATTGTGTATCAAAGGGAACTGCAGCTTTCCCCAGTGAATTTCGTGCAAGTGTTTACTTGTGTTATCTTAACTATGTTGCATCTGGGTTTGCATTTACTTCGTAATTTTTCTAAGAAAGCACATGGAACGAGGGAGCAAAGGAGAATAAGTTAAACACCCCGGGCTCAACTAGTGGGCAAAGAGACTATACTGGAGAGAGTCACAGGGTCAGCCTCTGTCTGGGACAAGAGAAGCTTCAGCCATCCCAAATGTTCACACACCCCTGAAAGCACAGTTTCTTCTATTCCTGAAGGCAGCAGCAATAAACAAAAAGCTGATCCGAGGATGGGAAAGGGTTGATTTACAGCAGCCACTGCTTAGTCCTAAGTAGTAATTCCACAACTGTCAGCTATAATCTTCTCTTGATGTATCTGATGCTGTCCATTCACAGAGGTGTTAGCAGAGTAGACAGACCACTAGCCCAATCCATGACAACTCACACGCTCCAATAGGAACAGAATAAGTCATCACATAAGCACTACTGAAGGCCAGCTATTTAAGGCTAATATCCCACATACTTAAATTTCCCTTCCCAGCACCACCAGAATATTTGCACCTTCTTCATCCTCAGCACCATAATAATGTCAGACCTCTCTTCTTACTTCCCCTTGCTCAGGGAGCAAACAGGACTGAAACAGGTCAGACATGCATCCAAGCCAACACGTATAGCAGTGATCTTCATTCAACCATCACCACTGGTTCTAGAGCAGAATGTCTGTGTCCCAGGTTTCAGTGCAATTTCAGAGTGTTTCTTCACACTAGCCCAAACATTTAGTTGGCCCCATGGTTTTTTATTCCTGGACTTTCAAACTAGGTCACAATTCACCCACAATATGGTCATTTGTTATTTAAAACAGATTATTCCCTCTGCTACCTAAGGATTTAAATCCAGCTCATACAGATTATGTCTTCCTCCAGGCAATGTGAACATTCATCTTACCTGAAGGATGTAATAAGAAGGAATGATCCTTCGTGTTGTAATTATTATATATGCCTAGTTTTAAGATGAAAAGTTTTTATTCCCTGTCCACATGGACACCATGTGTGTAAGGAAATGCTTTAATTCAATTCATTGAACTACAATGTGAGCCATAATTTAAATAATAGACAAATGAGGTATTGAATTTCCAAGGATATTTCGTAATTGGAATGAGAGCAGCTGCCAACAGACGAAAAAGCTTGAGGGCAAACAGTCTATGGGTTTGGGCAACAGCAGGTAAGCAAAACACTGGATCTGATACTGATTATATGGAATTTTTCTAGTTTGAGAAGAAAGAGAGACTGAAGAATTAACAAATACTCTGCAATAAAATATACATGTAAAGAAAAACACCCCAGACTCTGAATGCACTCCATTGATAAACTGAAAACAGCAGAGCCCTATGCTGTGAGGACACATTCTCTCTTGTGGTTAGAGCAGGAGAACAGGAAACACTGGTTTTGAAGTATGGTTTCACAGAAGTTAGAATTGGTTCAGGTAAAACTACTTATTATCTGATTAAACTTTGGTTAATTTTGCCTAATTCTTGAGAGAAGAATCAGTTACATCTGTGTGTACTTGGAGTAAAACTCATACTACAAAAAAATGAGAACAGTTCAGGGAAGTCTTCAACAACTTCTATAGCACTTCTATAACTGATTCAAAAACCTTCCCAGTGTAAATGAGCATTGGAAGTCAGAATTCCAGCAATTTGCTCCTGCCATTGAAAACATCTTACTGCACACTCTGGGCAAGCACCCTGGCCATCTGAGACTCATAAGTTCTCACTTAAAATCAGCACCTCCCATCCCCACAGGAAGCTGAGCAATAGGGAACTGTCAGTGCTTTCAGGTACCACAGGACAGGGACAGCAGGAGTGGAAAACTGAGGAGGGCAAAGAGAACCATGGCATAAAGACTGTTAGGACCAAGCACCAGCGAAACACTCACCAGACCATCAGATGTACACTGTGCTAATCAAAGAAATTAAATGTTCTTTATTGTCCAAAACCCCACCTTAAAAGTGAGACATTATGCAAAGGTATCATACCTAACCCTATCTCCCAGCTCTGCGGCAACCACTGCTTGCTCAGTAAGAACACAAATGTACGTATGAAATAAAACAATCTGAAAGAAGCTCTCAAACCCAATTACCACAGGCTACCCCAACATCAACTATAAATGTTTTAACAGGTCCACTGTTCTAGCTTGAAGTCAGAAGGCCTAATAATGGTTTATTTCAAGTTTTTCAATAATTGGCAATATTTTGAGAGCACCTGGAGATAAAAGCTCATGTAAGGATTACAGGCTTCCTTGGAAAATACAGCCTTACTGTTGCAGGGGAGAGGAATGAAAATATAACCTGAGCATAGCCCTAAAGGTTTGCAAATGAACAGGGGAAAAAAGGGTATCTATATTTTTCTGAGTCTCCAGCAATGATAAAATTTAACTAGGTCTACCATGCAGTTATAAATCATCTTCAGTGAACAATGGAATCTCCTTTATAGGTAAGCACTCTACTGCAGAATCAGCTATATATAGTATAAAAAAATCCAATTATCTTCATTTAAAATTAAACACAATTGTTTCAAGCCCAAATAGTTACCAAAATAAACCAGAATGCCATAATTTCATTGTCTAAGGTACAGCTGGACAGTAACACTCCAGGTATCATGAATGTCATACACCATCCTCAGCCCCATCTGCCTTTTGATGCAGTCAAGGTGTTTGTTCCTTAAGAATGCCTTTCTTCTCAACAATCCTACATCCAGTATTTTTTCAGGTACTTAAAACTATTCATCTTGCTGATCTCTTAGAGGGTTAAAGCCCTTTCAACCTAAGTCTTTTTGAAAAGGATTCAAGAACTTAAACCCAAACCTTTCCCTTTTTTTCTGCCTGACAATCTTGTGACCATACCAAGAGTCATGATCATTTCTGCAAGTTGAATGCCTCACCAAAACTAGTAAGTCTTCCTTCTACCATTCCAGCCTGGAAACCCTTTCTATCCCTAGAGCAGTCTCATCACTGCACATTTTTTCCTATTAATAACAACTCTGGAGTGCATTAAATGCCGCAATAGCATCAGTCTGCAGCTCTTCATTATGCACACATGCCTGGGAGCAGCGTTAAGGTGTATGGAGTTGTCACAAGGAAGGAGAGTACAAACATGGGACAGAAGCAGCTGCTGGTAAGAGAAAAAGCAAGTAAACCTCTTCTTTAGTTAGGCGATCTTTTTTAAAAGACATCAAAGGTAGAAAGGAGCTAACCAGATCTGAAAGTCCTAGTTTTATGCGTAAATAAACCAAAAGGCAGATTTGCTTTGAACAAAACCAAACTACAGTCCTGCCTGTAGCTGCTATACCAGATCCCAATCCTAGGCTCAGCAGAACGTATCTCCTTTGGGAGCTGATCAGCAGCTCCTTCTCTGACACTTCCTCTAGGACTTTGTGGACCTGTTGTGTCAAGACTCACATTAACACCTCAGGAGACCTGTCCATGTGCAAGGTTGGGTGGCCTTTGAAGAGGTAGTCAGTACTCAGTATATATAGTCAATAAGGCTCACTCAAAGTAGAGCAGACTTTGCAAACATAAAACTTATTGACAGTGTTTGGAAGCTCACTTTTCCACTACTTCAAAATATTGCTAATAAAAACAATTTAAATGCCAGATGTAATTTTATTTTTACCGAACTCTGTAGACATTTAGTCAGATAAACACCTCAAAATTGCAGTCTTCACTCAGCAAGCAAAGGCTCAGACATCAAGAATTCCAGACAAAGTATCTGACAAACATCAGTAGACCCAGGCACCATGAAATACCCATTAGTATCTTTAGAAGCCAACAATTTACTCAGTTCATCATTCAGTGGTACAAATATCCAGCAATGTCTGTGTAGATTTCTTCTCTGCTGGACCTCCAAGTGAGATGGCTGACTATAACCAGTGAACCTCCACAATTCAGACAGAACTGCTTGCAGCCTCTGACAGAAGAATTGCTTGTTTTACTCTTGTACAACCATCTCTAAACCCTTATGTTTTCAGCATTACTGATTCTGACCAGATCTCTCAATGCTATTACCATCCTTGATGCAGTCTCCAAAGTTGGTCTTTTGCAGCTAAACACCCCACAGACACTAAGCACCTCCAAACACAGTCTCTTCCTGCCATAGTATACCACATTTCTGAACAATTTCCAATACCAAAAGAGACCAAGAGTATTTAAGGCCCTTGAGCAAAGTCCACTTCACCACTGAAACAATTCCCCAGGAAGATGCAAAGTTCTTTGCCCAGGCTATTTCTATACTCCACTCCCTAACCATTCCAGGCTTTATTATAAGTTTTTTAGCCAGGATATCATACCACTTCTAGCAGGAATGGCATCTCTGCTCTACTCAACTGAGTATGTTTTGCTTTGGGAAAATTTCTTCTGGGCAGTCACTGAGGAATTACTCCTGGCTGCAGGGCAGCCTTCATTATAAGAAGTCCTGCTACTGCTGGGTATGAGCATCAAACCTTCAAAGGCTACCTCTTACTCAGAAAGCCCAGGCCCCCAGCATGCACACACAGCATCTTACACATGCAGGGGGTTCACCACCTCAAGGAAGGGTGGAAATGACAGCATAGATATATTCCCAGCCTATGCCCCTTGTGATAACTTTGTCCACATTAACCTTTCACAAATTCAATTTTTTCACATATCATCCTGGTTTGAGCCAAGGCCTTGCTTTTCCCCTTCCAGTCTCACCAGGTCCCTTCACCTACAACTCCACTCTATTTCTTCCTCTATATCTGTTAACCCTGTATTGGCCCAGACTTGGTAAGGTCACATTCCTTACTCCCCAAACCTAAAAAGAAAAGTTTCTGAAAATTTCACATGAATTCACACCAATGCTTTTCCCACAAAAAGCATGGATACCCTTTTGTCATCATCACCTGTGGAAACAGACTGCCTGGCTTCTGCCCATCCACTATTGCTTTTATTCCTTCCCCACAGGGAAGGAATATAAAATATAAATTTCATAAAAAAATATAAATATAAAACATAAATTTTACAAATAAACAATTCTAAACTCATTCAAAAGAATTGCTCAAAAGCTATGAAATTCTTTCACAGTTTGTGAAAAGACAAAGAGATTTAGCAAGGCATAAAGACAAGGGATGTAAATTGGCACCTGTGCCAAAAGCAAAGTTGCAACTGCAGTGCAGAGGTTACCTGTGCTGTTTGACATTTCCAGTAGCTGAGCAGCACACCTGCAACTTAAAACCAGCCATATTACATTACCTTCTTTCACTCAGCCCATAACTAAGGGATGCACAAAGACAAAGGTGCAGATATTTTGCACAGAACAAGGAAATGGAAAATACCATCAAAACACTACAACCATAAAACCATAGGGGATAAAAAGATAAAACCAAGTTTACTAATTCTATCATTACCAGATTAATTTCCAGTTCAAATGTTTAACTTTGTTAGTTCCTATGTTTCATACCTTACCTTAGCAAATCATAGAGGAGCCAAGTCATGCAGCTTCGCACAAAATTTCCCATATGCAAGCAAGCTGAGGGCAATGTAGCAGAATCAGCTCACAGGGTGCCAGTAACAGGGTCCACCAACAGTTCGATGCCCAGCAGGCAGCAAACCAAGCCCAAGGTCCATCCAGGGAGTCTTCCCTGGAACAGCCAGACAGAAGACTGGAGATGTAAAAGGAACACTGGAGAGCTCCAGCCAGGAGAGAGCTACCAACAGCGAAGGTACAATATCTATTCAGGAGGCAGAGCTGAATGCAAACCTGAGAACAACACTCCTACAACATAGCCTAAAGAGCAATTAATGGTCTGGAGCTCAGCTTAAATGGGCTTTTGGACCCATGAGTGTGGATGGAAGCTTCAGGTGAAGCTGTTTAGGGACATTACAGCTTATTAGGGCTCTCACAAGAAGCACCTGTTATTACCTTTTCTGGAATTCATTCAGTGTAATTCCTATGGTGAAGAAAAGGTGAGCATTCAACGTAACACCATTCAATTGGAAGCAAATTATTCTGAACAATGAAGGCATAGTTTTAGAATTTTTCACTTTAAGGAAAAAAAGCTGTGCTCACCTCCACATTTTAGCCATGTTATTCTTTCTCAGAGACACACAATGAGGATGAGATATCATGCTTTTATAACAGTGATACACATCCATTGTCAAAGCAAGCTCATCAGAGTATTTCCTAAACACTGAAAGTAAGTTACACACAAAGCCCATCACAGTTAGTTTCTGTAGTAAGAAATCAAAGATTTCAAAATGAGACCACAAAGACAGTCTTGCTATTCAGTGAAAATTGTGGAGGAAGGCTTTAACATAGATCACCCCTAACCTGAGCTTTGTGTTTTCACTGTCTTGTGTTTTAACACTACAGGACTGGATTCTGGGTTTCATGAATGGTCAGAGACACAGGTGTCTTAGGGGAATAATTCTATTAAGAAAGAGCCACAGTCAGTAGAAGCCTTCCAAAACCCACTGAGGTGATCCTCCACATCCAGAGTCCTCAGCTCTGTACCTGAGGGTCAGACTCCTACCTGTGATTTCCCCCCTTGAGTCACTGAGACTTGCACAAAACCAGACAAGTAGCAGATAACACACCTTTCACACTGCATCACATAGCACTGCACTGACACCATGAATCAGGTCTTTTGCTCAGCCAAAGAAGCACATGGAGAAAGAGCAGGTGACTATGGTACTGCAGACATGCTTACAGGAGAAGAGATGCCGTCCCTCTTGGGTGTTACTTCTAACGGCTTTTGTCTTTAGAGCTGCTTGCAAGAGCATCTACCCTCACATTGTGCAAGTGGCTGTAGTTTTGCACATATTGTGGACTACCAGTACTGCAAGATGCCCAATAACTATGACTGTTGCATTGCTAGTGGCAGCTGGCTTGATGCTGCTCCCTAACACACAGCACAGTTCTGCTTTGCAACTTTCTGGATCTACCCCTGCACTTAGGAATGACACAACTGATGAGCACAGCCCATTGCAACACACACTGTTCAGGAGAAGCTCCACCATCTGCACACAAATCCCAAACTACAGCATCCTTCTGATACCTGAAGCCTTTCATGGGATGAGCTCTACTGCTGGAGTGTGACTTCTCCCTCCACACACCTCTCCAGAATGGTGAAACTCCTCTCCTCAAGAAGAGGCAGCACTTGGGCACTTAGTGAAAATGGCAGAGCTGAGAACAGCACCATGACTCTCTTCTCCTTCTTACTGGGTAGAAATTTGAGTTTGGCAGCAAATCCTGTCTTAGTGCTTTCTGCAAACACACACAGATGCAACACCACATCCACTCACACGCACAGTGGGAAAACTGGGAGTTGTTTTCATTAGTAACAGGGAACCTGGTTTAGAGAAAAATGGTGCAACTTAGATTCGTCACTGTCTTTTCAAACAGAGCTTGGGATGGGGGATGCCACAGGAAGAGGACAACACAGCAAGGGGCTGGACCATGAGTACATAAGGCATTGAAAGTCATTACAGGGACAATGAAAGTAGGAAATTAAAGACTGCCCGAACAAATCACAGGGATTTAGCATTTTAAATGAGCTGTCAGGCTTCAGTTTTAATTGTGCTTTTACTTGGTGCAAAGCAGTTTTAAAAATCAGCTTAGAGGGAGAAAATGAAGAGGCATGGTTATATGAGGCTTGGGACTTTTAGAGCTAAAATGCTGACTGTTATCTTGGGCAGATCACAAATAGTACTTACGCAAGCTGGGAACTGCTTCACCACTGCCAGTACTCCTTTAACTCCTGACCTTTTCCTGGATGTCAGATGGGAATGATTTTTAGTCTATCCGGTCTGGACTGAATTTGATCCCAAGCACCAGGGCAAGGAAAGAAAAAAGTTTATTCTTTAAAAGCTTTACATACTGAATGCTTAAAATTTAACACTCGCCCCTTAGAGCTATATTCCTAGCTCAGAGCTGGTAAGAAGCAACATGTTTTTTGCTTTAATCCATTCCAAAGACACATTCCATAAATCGTTATCATCCTTGCCAACCACTCAGTCTCTTAGTGAGCCCACATACCAGCTTTAAAGTAAGCTCTTCTAAAACCAATGCAACAGTCCTGTGGGTTAAATCTATATTATTTCCAGATTCATATAGCTGCAGGCTCCTGTTTAAAGTTGCAAATGATAAGTCATCTCTTTGGTGCCAGTACTTCTCTTTTTTTTAACCTTCTTTAAACATTGTTCACTCATGCACTTAGTGAAAAACAGGCTGTAGGAGCTGTAACATACATGTATATGCTGTAGCAACAGGAATATAGCATGTAATTTGCCCTGCTTGGACAATTCAGCCTATTAGTAACTCCAGTACAGATACCAGTGCTTAGAAGAAAGGCCCAAGCAACAAAAGCAACGTATTGCACTGACACAGCACCTTTCATCTCAAAAGACACCAAGCACATACTCTCAACAGCATAACCACAAGATTTCCAGAGAAACTACCCTAAAAAACCACAAGGACATAAAGGGATTTCCCAATTGTCTTATCCCAGCTACGAACAGGGAAAACAAAAAAACAAACGTAAAACAGTCACTCTTCCTTCTGCATACTGGGGTTGAATAAAGTCCTGTTTGCTTACTGACGGCTTCATCTTCCATTGTCCTGACCAGCACAGAAAGCAGGGAACCAGGCACCAAACACTTTCAGAACATAGGAGTCCTTGCGTTTCTTTACTTCCGAAGAGGCACTAGAAATTTTATGTAAAAATGACGCTACCCCAAAATTACATTGTAGAAACATAAGTGAGTGAAATGCTCCTCTTTCACCTTTTGCTCCCTTGCCTAGTGTTAACTTCCATTGCACCCTCTGTCAGGCCTACCATGGCTCACCAGAATTCAAGCTGGAGTTGAGAAAGCATTTGCTTCTCTCCATCAGAGCAGTTCATTTCATTCTTCGTCATCTTTGATTTGAAAACTAGGCGCTTTCTCTAGCTTCTCTCAGCAGTTTGGTACCAGAAACAGAAACAGAGAGGAGCAAACACAGGAAACTTCAGGGAGTGATTACCCCATACTTTCAGACCTTACTCCACGAGGCCTCTTCCACTCTCACTTGTTCCCACAGCTCACACCAGAGCTGCTTCTTGCCAGTCAGTGGGAACTCTTGGTTTACTTTAAGCAGAATCTGCTTTTACGCTCCCAAATGTCTGTATATGCACATAAAGCCATGCAGTGTTGCGCAGCAAAGAGGCTGAATTTGGTTTTGAATGATGCATCCTGCAACCTCATCAGCCTTCAACTTAACCTTGATAAACAACAGGGAATTGGTACTGGAAGCTTCAGTTAGAACTGGATTGCGGCTAGCTGGCTATTTGCCAGTATTCTACATTTATCAGTATACCGTGTTTGACCCTTTTTATGGATCAGCTGGGAAACCAAAGCTCCCATGCCTGCCCGTGAACTCATACTCTGGTTCTGCAAACACTTATATAAACAGCTTAATCCCACATACTTGACTGGTCTCCTAATTGAATATTTGCAAGGCTTTGACTTTAGTGTAAACTGACTTCGCAGGAGACCAGGCAGCAATTTCCATGCATTGAAAGACAAGACTGGCATTAAAATGCCAAAAATTCATTTTCTTCATGCCTAAATTCACCCTGAATTTACTCTTTGTCCCTCAAAACAGCAAACAAGAGGAGGAAAGTCAGAATGCATAAGCAGAGCAAGGGGAGACACGAAAGTGGAGCTGACCGGTTAGCATGCCCAGTTCCCCTTTCCTCACTCTGTTGTACTGTCATGGTCAGCAGGATTGCTTGGGGGCCATGAAAAATCAGATATGGTACATTTATTTCTTAAATTTAGATCTCTAGGAGAGAAAAGTCAGAAGGTTCCTTTTAAAGTCTGATTCAGTTGCTTACTCTCTTCAGCAGAAAGCAGAAAGCAGGGCTTCCATGCACAATTAATGTGAATATTTGTTGACCTTGGACACATAGGAGCTACTTAAGGAAACCATATGAGCAGATCATAATTGTAACACGCTGCCTGGCAGACTATGGTACAGCAATGGCATTGTGATATTGCATACAAAAGGGAGTGAAGAAGACTAAGCTTCCTTCTGCCAGTGTCTCAAGACAAGGGCTAGAACACTTTGGGGAAAAGCCTTGGGCTGGAATGAAGATATTCCCCTCTCATTTCCCTTAAATGGTGCGTCTGACTCACTGTATTTGGGGAATATGCCTTGGTTACTCACTGGCTGTTTATCTCAATTCTAATCGCCTGATTAAAATAACCAGTTTATAATCCCCAGATCACAGGGACCCAGATCCTGGTATCTCTCACATTGATCTAAACCCTGAGAGCAGGACTACCTCTATGAGTATTTACTGACTGCACTAGAAACCCAGCTCTTGCTGCAAGAGAGCACAGCCACCTTTAGCCTTTCAAGCACAACTGCTCAGCCTGGGATAGCATCAGGTTTCCAAAGGGACCTTGAGGGTCACTGAGGGAGCAAAGCATGGCCCTGCAGCTAATCTGCTAAAGCAAAACAGGCTCAGACTCTTGTCAGGCTTAAGGCTGTGGGATGATGGTGCAGAAAACTCTCAGACTTTCTCTCCACTCTAGTTTTCTAACTGAACAGAGTTAGAGATAAGAAATAACAGACATAAGCTTCTGGGTTTTCTCCTTCTCCTGACTTTGTAGGCTGTGGTATCCCCCATTCACACCAGTTTGTCAGCATAGTGTGTAGCACTGCTGGGTCAAGCTTTCCAGATAGGCTTTTTATTGCAAGTACTGTCCAAGTGATATTGTCCAAGAGCTTCATCTGCTTTCATAAAGTATATAAAATAAAACTGAATGAGAAACAGAACGAAGCTGGTTCAGTACTATGCCCAGTATTTTTCACCTCAAGTTCTCCTGGCAAAAGTGAATAAATTTAGTGCCAGCCCTCTTCTTTTGAGTCTACATGAAGGGGAGGAAGCTTTCCTAGCTGTGAGGCTCCTGTCTTGCCATTCAGTTGTGAAGAAGGTGAATTTTGAGGTAGATGGTCAGGAAAGGGACTGTTCCCTGGACTGCAGTTTTGGTGCTGTTCTCTAATGGCAGGAGCCAAGAGGACCCATGAGTGCACGTGCTGGGAGAGAGAAGACACTAATTTGTTGACAGTTAACAAAGCCGATATCTGAGCCATGTGTCATAACATTCCAAGGAGAAAAACTACAATAATGGAATGTGTTTTCACTTTAGACAGTGTCTTTTTGGCTAATAGAAGCAGAGAAAAACAAAGGATGAGTTTTTATGAGAGAGGAGAGGTAAAACTACTTTGAACCCTGCAGCCACCCCTCAGAGAAGCAGCAGGTAGTGGGACTCACCTGTCCTCAGTAGTAGTTAAATCATAGTTATCCATACACATTGGGAAAGGAAAAAGGCTCATAACTAAACTCAACCAAGTCCCATTGCTGGCATAAACTTTCAGTGACGTACATGGGGTTTGGATCAGGCCCCAAATAAGGTGCCTTTATCCCTTCAACTCTGTAGTTGCCAGAGGTGCCAAAAAGGCGTTTGGGAAATATAAAACAACAGAGAAATTCCCACAGCAGTATTGGTACTCATAGAGAGCGTATTTCTTTGCCAACTCCATGAAACAGGACTGCTACAGGGGGACTCATGATTGCTTGCTTTATCCATCCCACACCACGTAAGACTACACGCTGGGTACTCCTTACTTGTATGTCAGCTTCTCCCTAGCGACATGACCTAAAATAAGACTGCCAAGGCTATTAGGCATTTTAAAGAGACAGAACACAATGTGAACACCCAGTATTGCTCTCTATTCAGCTGGATTTCTTAAATATGTTCTAGATGGTGGGTTTGGCTTTCTTGAGGATAGAAGAAAACAAAAAAAAGCTATGTCTTTGTTCAAGTATTGTTCTTCCTTCTGAGCACAATGGTTTGGGGTTTGTCCCCACAGTGCAACAAGTTTTTGACACAAAGGATGGAAATACTAACTCACAGCTTTAAAAAGGTAACATATCACATTCTGGGGACAAGTATTTGCTTTTGAACTTGAGCGGTATTGACATTAAAAAGATTGATATCTCTTGACCTTGTCACGTAGATGCAAAATAAGTGTGTTTATCCTGTCCTGAAAGTTCTCATTAGGAAATACATCTGACATTCTTACGAAGGACAATTTTCATTTAGCATGCATGGAGGATAAGCAAGCTCTGGATCACCTTTCACCCAAGCACAAGGCTGGAGCTGAATGACAAAAACACATAGTGTTGGCTGAGCATCATCCAGTGTTACCTGTGCTGACGCAGTATCTTTGATCCCTGCTCCATCAGCTGGAACTCTGAGCACTGTACATGGTCCAAAAACAGTCTTGACACACAGTACTAACAATTTATGCCTGTCAGCATCAAGGAGGTCAGATACCAGCATTCAGAAACAGCCTGTTCACACACGGCAAGCCAAATGCACCCATGGAGGGATCCTCATGAATGTACAACAGCCAGTTTTCAAACCTAAGTATGCTAGGCTACTATAGGTGCACAGACTGATCTGGTATTATACAGCAGCCAGATGTCTAGAACTGACTAGGTCACTAAATTGCCAAGAAAAACAATAAGCTATTTCCAGAAAGTAACTGGGTTGGCAAGGCTACAGCCTGCAGCAAAAGGACTTAACGGTCCAACCCATCTTTTTCATATAGCTGCTGATCAACATCATCTCCTGGCTATGGAGGATGAAAGAAACTGCTCATGCTCTTTTTACTTAAGTTATGTGGCTGTGGTACACACACTATAAAGTTTCTAATAGCAGAAGTTGCTGTCACAGAGAAGTATAGGGCAGTAGGCATTTTGAAAGTGCAGTTTCACACAGCTACCCAAGACCACTTTAAGAGAGCAGGGGGAAATTCAGGCTGCTCACCATTGAGTCTGCTGACTTGAAGTAACCAGTTACCACCCTGCCAACTGCAGTGAAAAAACTCAAACACACAAAAGAAACCCCCATAACATTCATCCAAGGATGCATTACACCAGGGCTGGCAAATTCACAAGCTGCTATTCATCATACTATAAGCAGAAAACTTGAGTCATCATGGGAGAAAACGTGAAGCATTTTGAACTGTGTTTCTCAATTTAATGGCTCCTTTCAATCAACCAAGTTTCTGTACAGTAGCTGTGGTGTTCAAGGGGATGGTGTTATCTCTAAGGTATCCTGGTGCCCCCACCTGATACAAAGCCCTCTCTGGGACATTCATTTAGGCAACACACATATGGGCAGCCTGCTGTTAATGTATGTAATTTTTGTGGAATTAGGCTGCCAACAAATAAATGTAACACACAAGGGCCTATGTTGCTGTGTGGGTATTCAGTGGGTGCTTTTCCTTCCTAAAACTCCCCTTACCTGGAACATCATTTACTGTTGGGGAAATAGTTACACAGCCAACATCCATGACTACACACAACCCCAAATGTTCTTCCACCAAACCCACAGTTACAGCCACCAACTGTGCCAGATTCACCGCCTCACCTTGTTTGTTGTGCACAGCAAGACCAGTGTCATGCAGCCTGTGCACACCAGTGAATCTTACCCACACACTCACTCATGGTCAGCTTTCTTTTTTGAGCTGATCAATCCAGTGCAAACAACACTAATCCCTTCGGGCAGAGCATATGTCAAGGTTTAGAGGAAAAGCATTTTTGAAGCAATCCAAACGCACACAAAAATGCACTCCATTGTACAGCATTGGCCCGTCTCTGCAACTGGGGAAGGGCTGACACCACCCACGGAGCCTGGATCAGCTCCTTTTCCTCAGGGCTTGGCTTATCTTCCAAACACAAAACTATTTTACTGACCAAAACAGACAACAGAAACCTTTTACATGCTGCTTCTCCCTGCCCTGTCCTCAGTTCACTGCTTAACGCTTTCTTACCCCACAAAAACCATCTTCTCACTGATGCACGCTCAGCCCTTTCTAGGAAACGTTTCCCCACAGCAGCTTAGTTGGAATTGATGATGGAGCAGGGCTGGCAGCTCCATGGACTTCTGAAGGACATGTAATCAGTCATAATTATACTTCTCTTTTTGGAAGATCGCCCACCCAATGGCAGATTCAGCAAGGGAACACAAAGGGCCAAAATGCCTTATTTCCACACAGATCATTCGGTACTGACACTCAGGCAGCCAGTCTGGTCACCAGTTTTTCAGGGTCTGCCCAGTGCTCTGTGCTGCTACACAGTGATGGGAAATTATAGTCAGTTTAAACCAAACAGTGTTAGATCAGGATTAGTAGAGGTAATTTAAATATTTGACTGCAGTGAAGGTGACATAAGAATCATCTCTCTTAATATGTGGCAGTCCGCATGAGACAGACTATTATCTGATTCCTCAGGAAGCTTTTTGTCCGAAGGGGCAGCCCTTTTGATAAATGACCCTCAAATAAAGTAGCCAATAAAACAGCCCCACTCTTCCCTGAAGATATTTTGCCTTACCAATGTTTGCTGGGCACAGACCAAGCTGTGATAAGGCAGAATATCACAGCTGAAGAGCAAAGGAGTGGTCATTGCTCTTTGTGATGAAATAACAAGAAGTGAAAAAAGAAACATGCAGAGGTTCAGCTGAACAAACCCTTTAGATACCTGTTTGCTTCTCAAATGCTCTTTCCTTCTCTGTTTTCACCTGCTGCCTTGGTTTCTCCACTCCAGGCATCCATCGGGGCTTGTCACCCCACACAGGCTGCTGATGTCTCCCAGGACTCACACAAGATCTCTTACTCAGGGCCCATTCCTCAATTCAGACACAAATTAAAGCAGTGCTGGCTGGCTCTGGACAGTCTCAGGCAGTCCATTCTTTCTCTTCTTTCTCATCAGCTTCTTTCTTACAGAGAAAACCATTAAAATTTTTTTATTATTATTATTTGGTATTATTTATTTTGCTCCTAAATCTGGCTTCAGGAATGGCTGAAGAATTACTTCAACACTTCAAACAATCAACTTTGGACAGAAATCAAGCAAGAACCTGGATGCTGAATTCATTGGGAATTTTATTGATGATGACAGACAGATGGTTAGAGAGAAAGATTAATATCAAAGTTACCTCCAGCATCTTGGTCCCACTGACCTATGAAGCAGCATTTTATGCGACCATCAACTCCATCAAGAGCGGATCACATATGCTGACCCTGTGAACAAAATACCTTGGAAAACAGCTGTAATACTTACTGTCCTTTGATCTTTTTACTGACTCCCAGTATGCTTATTGCTACTTTAAATCAATCCCCTGATGACTTCTCAGGGAAGACTGTTGTCCTATAGTCACTTTATTATACAGATGCCCTGTATATTTCTGGGTATTAAACACCCTCTAGAACATTTATTTTCAGAGAGGGAGTCCTGGGTATCCCTGTAAATTATGGCTGAGGTAACCACATTTCTGCCTGCGTAAGAATTTCCACTGTCATTCAGTAGGAAAAACACCTCTTCACCTCCCCACTTCAGGCCTGCAGAGAAATGCAGCTGGTAATGAGAAGTGGCACCCTGCCTCCTGCCCAAGAGGTAAGGGAATGATCCCTATATATGGTCTGAAAAGTGCCTTGGGAACTTGCATGAGGTAAGGGCATGGTCCAGTGCTGGCACACACTGTTGTTATTATTATATGGATAGAGTTTCTGTAGCTGGTAGCAATGAAAATATTATCAGAAAGATTTCCCATGAAAAATTCAGTAAAAATGTTTTCAGATTTTATGATCTTCTGGAAATATTTGAACCCTCCCACAAATTGTGAACTAGAGAAGAAAATGGTAAAGAGAAGACTGGTATCTTGACAAATTTGGGTCTGTAACAAGACACGGAATTTTTATAAACCATTTTTTATCATGGTGTTTTTTTCAGATCTCCCGTTCTCATCATTCCTTACAAAGATGTGGAGCCCCCTCCCACACACACCCCTCGCTTTACAGGTGCCCCCTTTCTATTTCTCTTTCTTCTTTGGTGTTTTTGGCAGAAGCAAGTATAGGCATAGCACTGGTTTGGATTTTAGGGTAATAAACTCTATGTGGCATGAATTCACCTGCTGCATTTGAGAGTATTGCACATCCAATAATCTGCAAGGCTTAGGTTCTTCTGCTTTGCAAGGGACCAACGGCAAAGAACACAGGACAGGACAGTCATGAGCCAGATGGTGCAGTTTTCAGATCAGAGATTCACACAAGGTTCCACACTGTGGAAAGGAGGAGGTGATATGAGATGACAGGCAGAATATGAAAGCAAAAAGAAGACGTAAAGATCCTCCCCAAGCACTCCCTCACTGTTCCTCTGTAAATAAACAAACATGTTAACAAAGGAAGAGCAAAAATTCAAAATGCACTTTGTGACTAGCTAAAGAAAACCCTAAAAAGGGACCATGTCTATGAAAGACCCAAGACACACAAGAATCATGAAAGAGAGAGAAGCGCTGGAAGGGAAAAAAGGCAGTGAAACTTAAGATGGCAGGGGAGAGCAGAAACTCAGTGAAGATTAGAAAACATTTTTATTATACTTGGCATTAATAACACAAGTTGTCTAACTGTGGTTAAGATGTAGAAGTAACATCTGTAATACTCCATTGTATATTAATATAACATCAGGGAAAATGTAGCACACTGGGAACACGATGCCCCCTTGCTGCCAGATGCCTGCTGTGCCAGCATGGCTTCTCACCCTATTCCTCAGGGCAAGTGTGCTTTCACACGTTCAGTGCTTTGGTTGTTTCACACATGGGTGCACAATGCACACCTGTACACAGGGGAAGGACCGCAAACAGCAAAAGCAGAGAGCAGGGGTGAACCATCAGCATCTGCCTTTTACCATGTATCGCCTATTTAGGTATGTGCTCAGCAGTACAGCTGAGACAGTTACCCAGTCAGCAACCTGTGACTCCTCGCACCCAGAGACACTCCTTTGCTTTAACCCCCCAGACCGCCAGAGACAGTCTGCGATGACTCAGAAATGGGGTTTTTGTAGATAGCACTTGCAGTATAAAGGCTTCTGGTTTTACAGGCTAAATCATTACCTTGGCATTTCCTCCACCAGAAGAGCAGGCCTCTGCCGCTTGAGCTAGCGGAGAAGATAAAGAGGAGAAGAGGCGGTCCACCAAACATGGGAGAAAGTAGGGGAAAAGGGAAGGACGAGGAGGAAGCAGCCTTTGGGAAAGAAGCATGTGAAAGTGACCTCCCCTGGGATCTGTGTTGGTTGTGAAGCTGCCACCAAACACCACCCCAGCTGCAAATGGCCTGAGACAGCTGCACCTTAGCTTTGCTAGCTTAACGGTAGCCACCACCAAGCTTAGACCTTGGTCCCATGGCTCATGTCACCTCATCAGAGCTATAATCAGACCTTCATTTTGCTTTGAAAACCCACTAGTAGTCACTGGTCTTAACTGTGAAGGGTACAGCTCTACTGGCAAAAGTGATAGGCTAAGAGACACCTCCGCCTGGGACATGTAATACTGCTACAGTAATATCACAGCTTTAAAGATTACTTGAATGTCCTCCAGAAGCACACAGAGACTGACTGGGAAACTGAAGAACCTCTCTTTCCTGTGCGTATGGATTTTCCTTCCATGTTTTCAGCTTCCCAGGAAGATACAAAGCATGAGATTTCAAAGCCGTGACATTGCCGTGCACAGACTACCAGTCACCAGCCCAGAACTGTGCCGATCATGGATGTTGTCAAGGGAAATCACACTTGAACAAAACATCAGCATCCACTGCTGTTGCATTTCCCTTTGGTAAAACAGATTTCTTGCAGGGGCACATTTTGGTGCAGAATATCCTAAAAAGAAGGGGGGTTGTTTTTTAATGTTTCACTTACAAGGAAAAGCTTTGATCACTCTGCATTTTAGGGCTCAGTAGGCAAATTCTGGACCACAGGCTAACCAGGTAAGTGATGAGTGACTGAGTGGTCTTCTCACCACTCCCTCTTCCCCAGCCGAGGAATACGTTATGTAGGATCCTGCACAGTGGTTGAGCAGAGGTTTGACAAGCACAGGGCTGAGTACATAACAGAGGCTTTCAAGTGGTTGTGCTGATGCAGTATTTTCATAGTTTGCTCACTTCCAGACTTTAACCTCAGTGCCAAGAATCAATGCCACATAAAAATGAAAAGTCTAAAATAATCTGAAATACACAGAGAGAAATGCAATACAAAATATAGCTAAAAATAGAAGAGCAATAGTAAGCAAATGAGGAATGTTCAAAATGGGCATGGCAGTTTCCTCTGGATGAAAACTAAGACTTAGTTACCACCCAGTCTAGTGAACCTGGAGTGGATCTGGAAGACATTAGAAGCTTTTAATAAAAAAATAGACTTGGAAAGATTATATGTAAGTCTGGTTACTAATTAAAATAAACTGCAAAAATAACAGCAATGGGTCGCCAATATTATTTGTACTTCTACACTGCTACCAAGTACCCTGTTTAGTCCTTAGAAAAGGTAGGACATTTGAATACAAAATGCATAGAATCATAGAATAGTTAGGGTTGGAAAGGACCTTGAGAACATCTAGTTATAACCTCACTTCCATAAGGAGGGACACCTCACACTAAACCATTCCACCCAAGGCTTCATCCACCCTGGCCTTGAACACTGCC
>NDXB01003938.1:0-59535 GCA_002631895.1 Agapornis roseicollis
GCCAGGAAGGAGGGGTTGAGTGGGTGAACGTGCTGCCTGGCTGGGTTCAAACTACAACACCTGGGCAGCCAGTTCCAATGCCTCACCACTCTCACAGGGAATCTTCTTCCGAATGTCTCATTTAAATCTCCCCTGTTTAATTTTGAACCCATCGCCCCTTGTACTATCACTACAGTCCCTGATGAAGAGTCTCTCTCTGGCATCCTTATAGGCCCCCTTTGGGTACTGGAAGGCATTATGTCTCCAAATAGCCTTTTCAACACAACCGACACAGCCTCTCCTCTGTGTCCAGCACAAACTCTCCTCCTTTTGTACTCAGGCTGTTTGCCACATCCCTAGCTGGATCTGCACTATGCCCACCCGATCGCATTCACCTTGCTCATAGCCCCGAGACACCAAAGGGAAGCACGTGTCCTGGTGTCTGTGCTTTGAGCAGGGATCATGAGCAGTGCAGGAATGGCTGTTGATTTCACTGGGCATTTGCTTGACAGCAATCACGGCTTTGGCAGCATTTCTAATTTCAAATGCTAATTTTAAGTACACTGAGGGTGATGTTTCTTCTTTCCCCCTCTTTTCTTCCTAATTACTCCAGATGAAGCAAAGAGCCAAACTTCCAAATCAACTCCAATTTCCAAATAACCTTTCACACTTGCTGTTAATAGCATTAGTACTTTATGTTATTCCCATAGATCCATTAGCAGGCAAACACACACAGTCCTTGCCCTGAAGAAATGACGGTACAGACTTGAGATGCGACAAGGAACAAGTCCTAACAGCACAGGGGCTGGAATGAATGAGGTAATGAGGGTGCAGTTGCCCATGGCAGGCACGTGCACAGCTCGATGGATTTCTGCTGAGAGATTAAACCATTATTTCATGTTTATTTAATTATTAAACTCAGAAGAATTTCTATCAACCCCCATGGGCCCTGGAACCGCGGTTTCGACCCGGGTGTATTGCTTGTGTCTAAATTAGAAATGAAAACCAGATGGTGGGTTATGAGATGGCTGCAGCAGAAGCTGACAATCTGTTCTGTCCCCGTGTAGGCAGGGGAGCTCTGGGAAGTGAAGGTTACAATATGTGGTACCCATTCCGAGCTGTGTGCCGCAGGTGTTGAACCGGTGTCTCTGCACATCAATGAAGCAGCCAGACTGATGTCCTCTAGCCAAGCTTTGACTCCAGCAGGCTTGGTCTGAAGGTTACTGTGAAGGAAGAGGAAGATCAAAAGATACAGTTGATATACAGCTATAAACTTCACCAAAGACAAACCCCTATGTAGCAAACAGAATCAGAACCTGCTTTGTCTGTAGAAAATGCACATTGAAATCTTAAAGCTTGATAAAACCAAAATATTATCAAATCCTGTTTTGCTGTAACTTGTGTTATCAACAGAACCAAAGAAAATGCCAGTGATAAAGGAGAGAATCTGAATGAAGAAATGAGTGTGTCCTGTAGTAAGAGATAAATCAGGTTAGCACACAAGGAAGAGCAGTAGTAGACAATGCTTTTGAGAGTAAATGGATACAGCTCAGGTATCCTTATGCACTGAAGGACAAGGAAAGACTGAGTTACAAGGGGGGTTTTAAAGGGTATGCAGTATCTCCTTAAACAGCTTAGGTAAAAAATGCAGTGCCAAAATAACTTGTGAAATCATCCAGGTCACAGAAAATCAATGTTGTATTATCCTGTTAAATACACGTTTTACACACAATTCACCTTGTCAGCGTGCATGCCTTGGAATCCCTTTCAGCCCAATGATTGCTTTGCCATCTCCTCATCCCAAGTTCTTGTGCTGATCATTTGACAAGTGCTTCAGATGTGCCATAAATCCCTACCAAGCTCTACATGGACAGCAATCATTTGGGAAACCTTTTTCCTTGCGAACTTGTAGCTGACCCATCAATGCGAGGCAGGTGGAGCATTCTGCAGTCTGGGGCTATGCTGCTGCTGGATGTCACAGCCCAATGCATCAAGTTAAATGTTCACAGGTGGTTTCCCTTAACAAATAAAGGCTGAAATAAGCGTAATACTTGAGGAGATCTCATGCAGTGTTTTCTAAAGCTGTTTGTAGGGGAAGGTAGGACAGCCTATTCCCTGTTGCCCTCACCAGGGTAAGCTTGCACCATGGATACTGCACAGTAGCAAAGGCACATCCCTATCTGCTGCAGTGTGGAACGAAAAGAGATTTGCAGCATTTGGGAATCATGGCCTTCAGCAGACACTCCCTGCACTCTCAGCCTGTTGAATAGCTGCCAAATAAAAGAAGCCTGTCATTTCTGTAGCAGCATGCATCTTTTGTTTGCCGCGGTTATTTTTCAGGGGGAACATTAAATCTGCCTTAGCATAAAAAATTAACATCTGGAGATTCTCAGTTTGAAAGCAGCAGGTAATGTGTTTGGCAAGGGACAAATCTATGACAAAGAATGTAATAAGAGAGGGAGACAGGATAGCTCATGGGACCAGTACTTTAATCTTCGAACAGGGGTGTGAAATGGTGCTTACCAATAGTAAATGGGGGGGTATTGCTAAATGTTACTAACCCCTGTATCACACCACCGACTTCCTTTAAACATGTATACATTAAAATGACCATGACTTTCCTATTTGTGTTTCCCGTCTGGAAACACTCTGGGAAACAAAAGTATTAATGAAAAATTCATAAATCTAAAGACTTACATGGACATATCAGAGGGGAAATTTAAAATGTGAATTCCTGATTTGCAACCATTCACTTTTTCTCAGGAAATCTGCTTCTAAGAGTCGCATTTGTGACCAGAGTTGGGTGTTCACACAAATACGTATGCTATACCCATAATAGAATCATAGATTCATAGAACAGTTAGGGTTGGAAGGGACCTTCAGATCATCCAGTTCCAACCCCCCTGCCATAAGCAGGGACAACTCACACTAAACCATGCCACCCAAGGCTTCATCCAATCTGGCCTTGAACACTGCCAGGGATGGAGCACTCACAACTTCCCTGGGCAACCCATTCCAGCATCTCACCACCCTGATCTGTGGTCCTTTATGCCCTGCTCCCCTTTCACTCTGATGTATTTCCTGGCAGCACATGGGACCCTATAGGAATAGGGAGCTTGAAACTGTAAGATCATAGAATCACAGAATAGTTTGGGTTGGAAAGGACCTTCAGATCAGCCAGTTCCAACCCCCCTGCCATAAGCAGGGACACCTCACACTAAACCATGGCACCCAGTGCTTCATCCAACCTGGCCTTGAACACTGCCAGGGATGGAGCACTCACCACCTCCCTGGGCAACCCATTCCAGTGCCTCACCACCCTCACAGGAAAGAATTTTTTCCTTAGATCCAATCTAAACCTCCCCTGTTTCAGTTTGAACCCGTTACCCCTTGTCCTGTCACTACAGTCCCTAATGAAGAGTCCCTCCCCAGCATCCCTATAGGCCCCCCTCAGATACTGGAAGGCTGCTATGAGGTCACCACGCAGCCTTCTCTTCCCTAGGCTGAACAGTCCCAAGATAGTGATAATAAATGAATAGCCAGACAATGTGGGTATTTTTTTACTTAGTAATGTATTCTTGCAGTTCCTACAGAACTTACAACCTATTTTATTCACCTGTGGATAACATGCAAAGCAAATGCAAACCTAAATTTCTCTGAACAACCAAGTACCTTGGCCTTTACAGCCACAGATTGTCTGGGACAGCCCAAGGAGAAAACAGATCATAGAATTACAGAATTCCAGACTGGTTCAGGTTGGAAGGGACCTTAAAGCTCATCCAGCTCCAACCCCTGCCACGGGCAGGGACCCCTTCCACTGGAGCAGCTTGCTCCAAGCCCCTGTGGCCAACCTGGCCTTAAACACTGCCAGGGATGGGGCAGCCACAGCTTCTCTGGGCACCTTGTGCCAGCGCCTCAGCACCCTCACAGGGAAGAGCTTCTGCCTAAGGGCTCATCTGAGCCTACCCTCTTCCAGCTTAAAGATGAGGCTTTTTAATCCAAACTAGAAGGAATTCCTTATTAACCATTATGCAATATAAGTACTTTTACCAGCCACTCATTTTGCAACTTCTTACTACTCTCAAATATTAAACTACAGCAAAACTTGTGTATTTAGGAGTCCTGAAAGCACCTGGTAGCTTGGGATGTGCAACAACAATTGCTTAAGTCCTATGGATCACATTCATCCTGGCAGCCACTGCCAGAAGTCAAGAGATTTAGTTGGTCAATGCATTTGGCTCCAGGTGCCTGCAGTCATTGCCGTGCATTGGAAGGTGTCAAATCAACTCACACTCATCAGTTTCCCCATGTGTTCTTCCAACAAGACACTGATCCAGTGTGCACTTTGCAAAGAAGCTACTCATATTCAGAGGCCATCCCAGCACACTTGCTGCATGAAGGGCTGGTGAAATTAAAGAAATCACAGTCAAGATTCCTCCCAACTTGCCAAAGGAAAAGACAAAGGGTCCCTTTTCCTCTCTCCTCTTTAACTGGTTTAAGTTAAAGGAACAAATTAAATTGGGCTACGAAAGTGCTCCCAAGTCTTGAAGGCAAGGGAAGGAACATGTTCTGTCAACTGAAAAACCAAATCAGGTGAAATGCTAAAACCACAGGATTTGTTTACTACAGGAGGCACTGACGTTTCCAGACTTGAGAGCAGTTTCTCCACAGCCCTGATCAAAATTACTCATCAAAACATTACACAGAATTAACTTCATTTCGTATAGTGAACAATTATACAGCTTGGGTGGAGTGGAAAATATCCTGCGTATTATTAGTTAGTGTTTAGCAGAGGCATGTGGTAAAACTCCTTTTTTCCTGTCTCAGAGCCGTTTGCCAATGTAGACCTTAACCAAGAAAAGCAAAGGTGAGTGGAGATGAACAGGAGCTGGAAAAGCTCAGACTTTAAAACAGGAACCCAGGAATGAACAGAAGCGAAGCAAAGAGTTTTTCAAGGAAAATCTTAGTTCTTGCTCTTCCTATAAAGCAGTTGCAGGCTCAGACTAACTGGAGTAAATAGGTTGCATGTGGCATGATAGAAAGTTTGTCACAGGAAAACCAGCTTTTCTTTTTCACCAGCTGTCCTGGATGTTACAGAGCTGAGACAAGGTTAAATGAGCCCTTCTGTCCTCAGCTCCTGCCTGTGCAATTGCGTACTTGCATATGACAAACACATTTGAAAGGAAAAGCACGTCTTTCAGTTTTGATTAAGCTGATTAATGTGTTCTCCTCTAGCACCTTTCCTGTGCTTAGCAAAGTTCCAGCATTAGATTCCTTATGATCATCGAATCACAGAATGATTTGAGTTGGAAAGGACCTTAAGATCATCCAGGTCCAACTGCCCTGCCATCGGCTTTGAGCGTTTCAGTGCTTAAAGAAGATTGATAACTTAGGAAAGAGAGACACAGAGAAAACAGATCCACTGCAAACTCAATGCTGGGACCTAAGTTCTGATGCAGCTTGTTTTAGTAGCACAGCTTGGACTAGGGCAGTATTTTTCAAGTAACACTAATCCACAGTGGATTAACATTTCACCTGCGGCATAATGGCATATTGTCATAAATCCATCACAAAATTACAGCAATTATAAATAAGAAATGCACTTCAAGAAAAGGAACTTACCGCAGGGGGAAAAGGGGGGGAATATTTACCAGGGCACACAGCTGAAAAAACCTCCTGCTGACAAAGCACGTTAAAGATTTCATGTAGAACTCTTATCATAGCCAGCTTGTGTTTGCACAGCCTTTCAGTCGAATGGCTTTTACTAAAGGATATTTGAACAAGAAAAGAACCCTTGAGTCAGGCAGACACCATGGATGAAAGACTCACAATCTTGACAAAGCTCCTACACGCAAGCTTAAAACAAAAGCCTGAAACTCCTCCAGCTTTATAGCCAGCTCTACTCCTTTCATAGGGCTGGCTTTCAAACACTTAGTGAAAAAATGTTGTCATAACAATAAAGCGTGAATAGGCAAATCCATGTATTCCCAGTTGTTGTCCCAAGCAAACAAGAAAAACATTTCACACTTCACAATTAATACAATGTCCCTTTGTCCCCACACATGAAAGCGCTATTTAAAACAAATAAATGAAGAGATAGTTACCATTTTTTTTAATGAAAGTCTGCAATTTTTATAAATAGTCAATGTATTTTCACATTCTCTTTTGCAATTGCATTTTTTCCACCAGTTTGACCACACAGTACCACCAGAAAGGGCCAGAATAGATATAGAAGGGCAATATGTTGCATGGTTCAGTTGCCTGTCATCAACTGAGAATGTATGAAGGTAATTAAAAGCCCTGTTGGAAAACTCTGGGGCCTCTGCCCTGGAGTGGTGAAGACCAGTGCCCGAGCATTGACTATGTGATTTAAAGTCCAGAATTCGTCCCAAGGTATCTGTCTGTAAATAGTTATTGTTGTATGACGTTACAGACATACTGGTTCCAATAGTATCAGCTTCAGCCTCTTCCTAATGGGCATTCCTGGTGTATCTACTGCCACATCACCTAAGTACCACTTTAGAAAGTAACTTCGGACTCCGGGTGGGACTTTGGAAGATCAGGACCCATGAGGTGACTGGCATCCCTGACACACTTCCAATGCTTCAGGCTCTGGCCACCCAAAGTGCCATTTTCTGTGCCACTGAAAGCTGGATGAGGGAGGTGGGAGGTGCAATGGCAGAGGCAATTTGGGACTGACAAAGCACAATGGTTCTGCTGCAGACTCAGTTCTTGGCTGCACATGGAGATGGACTCATCCCATGGGAGGTGGTAGGAGTTTTCCCTGGGCACAGCACAGGGGCTTGGACCAAGAACCAGATCACTTGGAGGGAGTGCAGGTTAGCGATGGTGATTGTGGTCAACAGCTTGGAAAGATGCAGCTCCTTTGGCCCAATAGCACAAAGACCTGCTAGACTGCTACTGGGCAAAACTGAAGATCCCAGTGCCAACAAGAAGAGACAGAGCTTGACTGGTTTCACAAGGCTTATGGTTTTCTTCTTTCTATAGACATTTATATACAAGCTATAGTGCTCTGTTAACAAATACATACTGTTCTTTTGCAATTACTCACACTGAGGCTAAGCCAAACTTTAGAAGGTGGATTAAAAGAAAGGGATTCTGCACTTTACTCCTGTCCCCTTCTTTTGTGTCTTTGCAAAGTCTATAGCTTTATATGTGGACATAATGTAGCTCAACTGAGTCACAGCCAGCTCTTCATTACTGCAGAATGTGCACTTTTCTCTGAACTGTGTCTCTTTTGATGCTTTTTGCCTTTTTAAGAGTTCAGATTTATTTCCTAGGCTCACTCAGAGCTATACAATAAAGATGAACAACGTTAACGCTATCTGTCTTTATTTTTACTCTCTGTGCTCATGTATTATGCTGTCCAAACTAGCCAAAAGTTATTATTGCCAAGCTACACAAGCAGACAAAGATCAATATTGATAACGTTTTGGCCTGCCTGTACCAGTATTTTGTCCATTTTACTTATTCAGCACATCCATTTTCTTTCTAACGTTACGCTTGGTAAACATCATATTAAGCCATCAAAGAACCTGGACTTCTCTCCTCCCTAGATTCCTCAATAACAAACATATAACACAGAATCATAGGATAGTTCGGGTTGGAAAGGACCTTAAGATCATCCAGTTCCAAACCCTGCCATGGGCAGGGACACCCCACACTAAACCATGCCACCCAAGGCTCTGTCCAGCCTGGCCTAACACTGCTCCATGAAGCAGTGGAGCTTATGCTACAAGCACGATACACCTCCAGAAGCCAGCAGGAGTTGCAGCCTTGCTAGAGCTTTTGGGGTCATAAGACTTTATTCAACACACATTTCCCCCATCATTCCAAACACCGTTCCACTTTCCCATGGTTATTCAGCTTTCCATAGCTGGCTTAGGAGGCTGCAATTTACATGGGGAAAAGCATAAACTGAGTCCAGCTCTGAGTCCAGAGCTTGAGGTCTGAGCCAGAGGACTTTGCAGGAGGTCTTAAGCTCTTATAAAGTGAGCTGGTGCCTGGGGAAGCATAGACACAGTGAGGTGGTGGAGTTCAGTGCTGGCATTGCTGGAGCTGGATGGTCTGACACTTGCTGCCCTGGCTCTATGAGGCCTGGGGGCTTTCCTATTTCTCCTATTTGAGACAAAAAGGGAATGAATCCCTAGTTCTCTCCTCCTGCCCCTCAATGGGCTGTTTATAGGATTATAGTCGCTCCCTCCAGACTGAGTACCAGAGCCTCCTCCCAGGCTGAAGCCAGCGGCAAGGATGGGTTAGCAGCAGACATGCCTCTATGTGTTAATTAAGCAAAACTCCATCTCTGGCAGCTCCCTATGATGTGGAGCAGTGACCAGCAGAGCCCCAACACGCAGCAGCCCCAGCCCCCATCCAGCAGCAGTGAAAGCCCAATGCTCAATGAAGACACTGGGAGTTCTTAAGACATCTTTTGAAAGAGATTAAACAGACCCCACATTGGATTAGAAAGATGATGCCTGACACATTTAGTTTCCGTTACCTTTTGTGTACCCCTTAGTGCACAGACCTGTACCAAACAGTGCATTCTAATGCAGATTTCCTTGAATCCCTCAGGGATTTCACAGAATCCATAAGACCCTCACAGCAGGAAGCTCTATTATCACACTATGGGCACACATCAGGCAGTAAGCTGTGCCTAAGGGCCATCTAGAGGATGCTGAGTTATAAGAAAGTGGAGGGGTCAGGGGTTTGTGGTGAGAAAAAGAGGAACTTTAATCTCAGGATGCCAGTGAGGGGGGGTGTGCAAAGGCACTTCAGCATTCCCCAGTTTTCCCTATTCCTCTGCCTACTGAAGTGTGTTGTGGAGTAAATGAGAGAAATTCCCAGGCTGGGATGCCTGATTAGGAAAAATTACTTGTTGCCAGAGGAGCCACTTCAGCTAAAAATGACAAAGAATAGATAAGACTGAGCAGAACGACCCAGTAAACAGAGCAGCGAGGTTCCATTCAGTGCAAGTATTCTAATACACTTCTCCACTGCGGGGAAGAGAAGGCTCCAGTAACATTTCCAAGAGAAATATGTGCTTAATAGCTCTCTTACACTTCCTTGAAGGAAACTGCTCAAAACGCTGAACCCTTTCTTTATAAAAGGGGCACAGGGAAGAAATGATCCCGCAAATCATTTATCTCACGTATGCTATGGAGAAGGAGCAGTTTCTGCCCTCAGCCCATGACCACAGAGTTATTTTGAGGGAGGTCTGCTGTTTGAGCAGTGCTGTTTTCTTGTTTTTACTGGCACCGAAGCAGCCAAAGGTTGTGTGTGGACGGGAAAGGCTTTTCTACCTCCAGTAGGAATGCCAGTGCTCAGGCTCGGCTGGAGAGGGAAGAGACAACCCGCCACACAGGCTCCAGCCAGATTAGGATGCAGGCTTGGCCCAAGGAGCTGATCAAACTCCATCTTCTTCATTAAATAAATGAACAAACCAAAACCAAAGGAGCAACCAGCTGGCTAAATCCAAGTTTACCCTCGGCCCTTTCAAACCTTCTTCCCCAAGCCGCCGTTCAGAAGCACAAGCCCTATGGCAGATGCTCAATAGCTCTGCTGCTCCATATGCTAATGCAAACAAGCACAGGGGAGCTTTCTAAGCCCTCCCTATGAGTTTCACGTAATGCAAACAGAAACAGGTCCTTCTGCACACCTAAAATGTTGAAAAGAAACCCCTTGCTTTTCAGACTCTTTGCTGCCCTTGACTCAGTTTCACACTCCAAGAGAAGCTGGCAGGCAGAAATGTTAGCTTAGCTGTCATAGCCTGAAAAAAAGGAGGCAGAATGGTTCATTTTCTCCACTCGAGATGCAGAGAGACTTTGCCATAGACAAAGCTTTAAAAACAAAAGAGTGGAGAATGCTTTATCCATTTACTCACATTTACTGAGTGTCATTAATTGGCTTCAATAAAGAGAGAGGCTCATTTTTAGAATAAACCCTTCAAAGCCTAAGCAAATCTGGCAGCAGAAAAAAATCACAGATCTCAGTAGCTGTGTAAAGGACTCTCAGAGCATCTTCCTTTCAGTTTAATGATCCTATTCCTTTTGTACACTTTCATATGCCCATTCTTTCATATAAATAGATAAACTGCCTAGCTTTAGAGTCTTTTTGTTTATTGAAACTGTAAATAAAAATGAACCAAAGTTAGGTAATAAAGATCAAAATATATAAATATAAATAGTTAAATATCAAGAGTTAAAAAGAGAAATAAAAATAGTTACACTTAAAACTCTTAGATAAGCTGGGGCTGGCATGCTATGGAACAAAACATGCTGTTTCCCACCCCTTCTAATTGGATGTTAATGAACAATAAAAAGCTGGGAAGCAGTGAGCACAAGGTATTTCTTCAGAGCTAAGGAGTGAGCAGAGGAAATGGGATGTAGTACCACATCTACAACCTCATGGCCTAGACCACTGCTAGAAGGAGACTTAGCCACTGCAGTTATACTGACTTACAATATCATTGTCAAGCGTATGAAGTTCCCTCGATACTAAAGCATCCTGCATTCATTTTATAGTTGTTGGTAACTTCGGTCCTGATTAAAGACTTTTGCTTTGATGTGTGTTGTTTTTCTGGGTGACTGATCTTCATGAATAACTCTGCAGCAACGTTGCCCTCAAAATGTGGGGTTTGCTTTTTAAACTATAGCACGTTGCAAATTAACCCAGTGGAATTCACCAGGGGCTTATGGGAGGTGTCAAAAAGGAGCTATTGTACCTCGGTTGATTTATGGCCATCTTTAAGACTCCACCTTGGCTGCACTTTGCTCAGGGAAACCTGCGAGGTTCAGCTGTAGCAGTGAATCAAAGGATGTTAGCAGAAACCAAGAAGCAAGGGTTGAAATGTAACCTCATTTGGTACATTTTTCTCCCTGCAAAATCAAATAATGTAACATGCATATGTGGAGGCTCGTTTTACTTGTAATGGATCTGCAGGTGTAGCAAAACCATCTGGGACTCATAGCTGAGTAGATAGCTTTCAAGGGTAAGAAACCTTGCACAAAGCAGATACTGCCAAAGGATACAAGTATTGGTATTTCATCCCCTTGAAATACTCGGTAGGATGGACAAATTAATGATCAAATAATAACACCTGAGCCCTAACTCACTTTTTCCATCAACATCCGCTAGACCTTTCACAAAAGAAATCAATGAATTGCATATACTGACAGGGCAAGGGGAATGGCTTGAACCTGCCAGAACAGAGGAGACTGAGCTGAGCTCTGAGGCAGAAGCTCTTCCCTGTGAGGGTGCTGAGGCGCTGGCCCAGGGTGCCCAGAGAAGCTGTGGCTGCCCCATCCCTGGCAGTGCTCAAGGCCAGGTTGGACACAGGGGCTTGGAGCAAGCTGCTGCAGTGGAAGTGGTCCCTGCCCGTGGCAGGGATTTGGAACTGGATGAGCTTTAAGTTCCCTTCCAAAACAAACCAGGCTGGGATTCTATGAAAGTAATCAACCACCTGTAACATGCCCAAAAGATCATTTGGCAGACCAAAAGCAGAGGTGGGTAGAGCACTCAGCAAGCGGATCCTACCATTCCTGTGAAAGTCAACGCCACATTTCCTTTCCTATATGCAGTTGAATCATGGAAACTCTTCTATAAGCAGCTTCACACTGACAAACTGGACATGGGGAAGTTCTTGTTCCCAGTGAATGGTGGTATGCTGGCAGACCACGCTCCAAGGCGTTGTGGAGCTGTGCCAGGAGAAAGCAGGAGAGGTAAAATGAACAATGGCTGCCTGGGAGAAAGTCCCAGGTTTATTTCTGGCCCCGGCCAGAAGGCAGGAAGGACGCTCGCTGTTACCCAAGGCGGCAGTTCTGAGGGTCTCTCAGCTCTAGGAGGCCCTCAGTTTCACAGAGGACCTCTGCCTTGGGAGTGTACCAGAATAAGGAAACCACAGTGCTAACACAGACTCCAGTTCACTTGCTCAGTGTTGCATGCAAGTACTGGTCCATTCATAAAGTTTACTATTTTCTCTAAAAAAATATACACTGACTTCCATCCAACTTCTTTTTGTTTCTTTAAATCCAAGCAACACAGCTGGGAGAACCAAGGGTATCCTCATGGACCAAGTCCTGAAGATTCTTTTCAGCTGTAGCAGTTATTTTTCTTCATTGTAGCAGTGTTGTGTTTGGTATTCTCAGATCAAAGCCAAAACACAACACTGTACCAGCTGAAACCAGGATGGAACTGGATGATCTTAAGGTCCTTTTCAACCTTAAGTGATCCTATGGTTCTACGATTCCATGATCAATGGTTTGAGGAATAACCTTTTTCCTTTTCTTTAATTATAACCCCATAGAATATACCTATAAAAGCTCAAAATGGATAAAAGTGTTGCATACTCCCTATGTTAGACGGGGAAGTTAGCTTACTGTCACACTTTAAGGCACCATAGACGAAGGCAATACAAAGACATCTTTGGTCCAAATGGACTCTCGAGCGCACCAAAGATGTCATCTGCACATTCCTGTTTTAGGGCTTTTCTTTTTTTCCCCCCTTTTTAAATGAACTGCCCTGTGGGAAAAGCTGGCTGCAAGTCAACACCACAGAAACCTAATTTTAACTCCAATGAATACAACTATTTACAAGGGCCTCGCTCTGCAAAGGAAAACCCTGCCATTGCTGGCAGTTTCGATGTGATATGAACTTGTATTTCTAAGACGCTCAAATGGACCGGCTTAAAAACAGACTATGTTTTAACTCATGCATCTTTAATGCTCAAACTGCTCTTGGCAGCTCCCAGTCAGAAGCACTGTCATCCAGAATAAGAGAATGACAGACGTTAATATGGAAACAGTCAAGCTTTTTAACTGAGCCGGAACAATAATTATGCCATCCAATTTTACTCTGAAGAGTATTGACCCAGTTCTCCACTAACAGACAAGATCCAAAAGACAAGGATATAAAGAGGTGTTTAGGGAAAGCCAAATAGAGGGGGGGGGTTTGACCATGGCGCCTTGCACAGCATCAGAACCCTCATTTGAAACTAAAAATACCATTGCAGGGGTATCGGGGGATCCATGGTATGACACAACAGTGAATCAAGTCTTTACTACAGGAAACACTAATGCTCTGAAAACACTGTGCTAACACATCAAGGAAACAGCCATCCAAAGGGGAATTTCACGTTGCACAACTTACACCACACTTTCCCTAAATATAAATAAATTATATGAACACATGCTCTGTTCCCTGCTCCCAGATGCTGGAAGTGCAAAGACCAGTAATGAAAACCAACACTAGCAGGGAAAATTTGTCATTAAACACAACACTCGGGGGGGGCTGGAAGGGGAACAGCTTTTAATGAAACAGGTCAGGACAGTTTGAAAGAAGCTGGCAACAGCAGGGAGTGATGGAGCTGATGTCTCCGAGTCTTCTTAGTCTTGGTTAAAAAGAAGAGCCGTACCCCCTGGCAGACAATGAAACTGTATGTTATTACAACTACAAGACCATGCAGGATTTTTCCTGAGACAATAAACAGATGGTTGTCTTATGCTCAGAAGCAAATGGGAACTGAGTATTTAGTATGGACGCTAGATACTGGTGATACGTGAAAGTATGGATGCTTGGCCAGCTATGACATTGTCCCAGCAAAAATACAGCCCTCTTCTGCAGGACCTTAGAATCACAGAATCCCAGATTGGTTTGTGTTGGAAGCGAACTTAAAGCTCATCCAGTTCCAACCCCGGACACGGGCAGGGACCCCTTCCACTGCAGCAGCTTGCTCCAAGCTCCTGTGTCCAACCTGGCCTTGAGCACTGCCAGGGATGGGGCAGCCACAGCTTCTCTGGGCACCCTGTGCCAGCGCCTCAGCACCCTCACAGGGAAGAGCTTCTGCCTAAGAGCTCAGCTCAGTCTCCTCTGTTCTGGCAGGTTCAAGCCATTCCCCTTGGCCTGTCCCTACAGGCCCTTGTAAAAAGTCTCTCTCCATCATCCTTGTTGGCCTCTTTAGGTCCTGGAGCCCCTTTAGGTGCCAAAATGTGCTGCCCGTCACACTGTCCTCATGAGGAAGAAGAGGAGAGAGAAGGGTTGGGGGGGTCTGACATGGAAAAGTAACAAGGGAAAAATATTCAGCAAACCAGAATGATGATTTTAGTCTGAATTTTATCATCCTTTTCATGAAGACGATCTCCATCTACACTTGCCTGTTCACACAGTCCAATGAGGTGATGCCTCTGCTTCCCAACTGCTTCTCTGCAATCCAGCTCTGACTCACAGCTAGTGGCTTTTTTTTAGCTAGTGCCAAGAGGAAAAAAAGGGCTTTCCATTAGCCTGAATTGGGCATTTGCAAACACCCTGCTATGTTTGTGGTCCTAGTGACTGAAAGTCACCTTACAAACCACAGGGATAAATCCACATGGTAAACCAGATGGAATTTTCCTTCTGCTTATGCATATGCTAACGCGTGTGCACACCTATGCGCATGCATCAGAAATCTCTGTCAAAATCTGAGTTAGACTTCCAGGTTGTAGCATACATTAATACATCAGGATTTGGAAACCAGCTCAGGCACTACTCTTGTCTAGACTGGGCTGTCATAACTCTGACAAACGGCACTCTGCAGCTGCTGAAACACTCTTCAGAAGCACCATCTCCTCATGCCTGCCTCCATCCATGAGAAACTTCTGTCCCTTTCCATTTCCTTCACTTTTAAGTTTGTAATTTCTAGTCAGAGACTTGAAAGTGCTGCACTAACATACATGTACAGTCATCAGAAGCCCTAGTACTGACTATCTCTAACCTGAAGCACATAAACACTCCACTTCCCTGAAGGATGCTATTCATATGTTGAAGGGCATGAGTAAGTATCTGCAGGATCAGGGCCAGAAGGTGCAGCTTGTGCATGGGCTTAGACACACACACAAGATCTTTCTGAACTCTTACTCAGAAATGCTCTAGTGGAGGCAGCGGTGTTGTAGCATAAGGGAAGGTGGAAGGAAGAAGGGACAGGGTCAAGACTGAGTCTTACTTGGGCTAACCTAAATGGCTGGGAGCCCCAGCCATGTGGTGATGCAAATTATCACTCTTGCATCTACCCAGCTACCACTTTGCCAGTTCCCTGGAGAGTCAGTGGCTCCAGCAAAGCATTTCCTAGGCATCCTGGGAAGGGTTTGGATGCAGGACATCACCAGAAGTTGGATTTCATGTCTGGAAGTCTCTTTGGAAAGGTTTCAAGTCGCTGTCAGTTTTCTTCCCAGACTGTCCTATTTAGGCAAGCTCCAAGGAGTTTGAATAATTTTCCCATTGCTTACCAATTCAAAGGCATTCTTTACCTTGATATGCAGCTCCAGTGAAGCCTTCTCTGAATTCCTAGTTTCCTTTGAAGACGTATCTCTATAATCAGCCTAGAAAGTTTCCTGTCTCCTGTATGAGATGGCAAATGTTTTAAGTCACTGTTTCTGGCTGAGATCTACATTGCAGCAAAGCTGGAAGGGAAAATCTTTACAAGCACCCAGCAAGATTCCCATGCAGTAGAAATGCAGTCAGATTTGGATTAGAAAAACCCTACCAGTGACAAACAAAACAGAGCTTCATCTTCTAGTACGTGTGTAAAACAGGTCCAAAGGAAATCCAGGCAGAAAAGGGGGTGATGAGGAAGAAACAACATAGAGACTTTGTCTTGAAATGTTGAGAACTGGGAGGATTATTGCCTTTTGATGAAAACAACAGCTTTAATTGACTGTGAGACTGTGCTCAACAGCCCTATAGCAACCTGACAGGTAGGTTTTCACAAGAAAACCCTAGTTCTTGACTCATTTGGCATCTGATCAGATTGGTTTTCATCAATAATTATTTATAACTGCAAATAGCTGAAGTTGCAAAAGGTGGAGAGAAGTATTTTTAGAGCAAGGGCATCTATTGCTTTGCAAAATCACTGCACCGTTAAAATACCATGCGTCTTCATTTGGGATAGAAGGGCATAAGCCCAGCATGTTGTCAAAGGCAGTTGCGTGTCTCCCTTTCTGCTGCTGAAAAGCACCGTGCTCAAGGAGATGGAATATTCCGCAGATGGAAGTGCGTGGAAAATAAAGGAGAGCTTTAACACCTGCCTATCTGTGACAGTTTCTTTACTCCCCGCTCCCCTGGCCTGTGTTTGGACACTTCCATTCTCCTTCGGGTGCCTGCATCTCTTGGCAAGTCTCCTGAGGTAGGCAGTTAGCTATTTTCTAGGCAGGAGGATGGTAATTGGGGGATATCCCGCTTTTGATGTGCAGGGCAATTAAATCCTTCATGAATAGAGTGGAAAATGAACCATTCGGTGTCAGATGAAAGCAGAGATGTGTAGTGCCATTTCCACGCACCAGTGTGAAATACAGAGGGGCACAAGGGCAAAGCAGAGCTCTTTATGCTGCAGCCAGAGCTGCTTGCAGATGCAACGGCACAACAGCCCATTCAGAAGGGAGACTATACAATAGGTCATGAGAAAAACCTGTTGCTCCTGATTAAGTTTGCAAATACTGCATCTGTAGGGATTCAGAGACGTGGCTGTGCCAGATGAAAAGTCCCAACTGGAATGAGGGTGAGAGGTGATTCTGCACCGCCATCAGGTCTGATTAAACCAGTATTCACCCAGCAGATCTCTCTTACTCCCCTGTATGTATTATTCAATCACTGCTTTTGACAGGGGCTTGCTTACTTTTAAGGTAGTTCTAACAGTTAATAATATACCCTGAAACAGCGTGTTCAATTAATGAGAACAACACATTCACTCTGACATGCACTTTTTGCATCCGATCTTATAGATATTTTCAAGAAGAAAACAAACTGCCCATGGGATTCATTCCACCTTCAAAAGAGCCAATATAAAGGATTAGGGGGATGTTAATAAATCCTGGTATTTTCTGGAATGCCACAGAGGTTTACAAAAGAGAGTTTAAGGAATATGTAGAGGCAACTTTCTCATTAAACAGCAAGGAAATTGGGGTGAGGGAACCAACACAGGATGGTTAACCAGTTCCTACAATATGGTCTCTTAGTTACTTCTCAAGCCATGTATTGTATGACATCTTAGGATACATGAGGCCACATGTAGGAAGCCAAAAGTATGAAAGTCAGCATTATGGTACCTACAAAGACAAAGTGGCCAAATTCAGGCTAAGGGTGAGCACAGTTATAGGAAGGAAAAATACAACTGGTGAGGAGACCTGGTTTGGGCTTTTCTGATCTAAGTTCAATGAAAAAAGGGAAGGGAAAATATTCCAAGTGTCCAACTGATCGAGGAGACAAATTCCATTAATTTCTGGCCGCTGTATGCGTTCACATATCCTATTCCCAACTATAAAGACTGCATGAATGCATCTCAGTATAAGATCAGATTCAAACTCAGTTATACATAGTTCCAGGCACCCAGATATAGAGAGTTAATTGAATTTGCACATGTGGTAGGATGCCATGAAACACACAATGTTATAGCTATCCTTTCTTAAACACTCCTCCCTCTCTAACAAGACTGTTTTCACCCAACACCTTTACAGCGTCTCGCTAACTTCTGACTTGGTTGTTAAAGCTGCTTCCATTTTCAATTGTTGGAGTTAAAAAAGCATCTGAATCTGTTACATCAGAAAACCAGGCTGCAACTATCATCTCATTACAGTGAAAGCGCATGGTCAACTGGTAGGCAGGAGCAGAAGACAGTCAATTACATATGAAATACCTCTGGGAATCAGCTTCACAACACCGTAACTGTTAAGAAACCCATTACAGTAGGTTTGGGGTGATGACTTTGGGACACGATAGCTATGAAGGGTAATGAAAGCAGAGCCATGAGGTGGGATATGCAAGGCACACCTAGGAAATACCACGGGAGTTTCTGCTCCTCCTGAAGAGGCCTTTTCATTGAGGGGCTGATATGGGTCTATTGAAACCCATGAGAGATCTGTCCCTGGCTGGAGTGGCAGTGAGGGGAGAGTCAAGTGTGCCAAACACAAGAGTGGCTTTAAGTCACCATGAAGCAAAACTGCTAAGGTGGAAAGAGGTGATTTACTTTGAAAAAAACCCCAAGTATTTGTTAGATTTGTTAAAACGAGGATTTCAGAGTTTGGGCTTTTAAACGTGCATTAGCACTCTCGTATGAGCAACTATTTACTTTTCTAACTCATTTTCTTCATTATAGGAGATCCCCAGAGGCTTATCTAGACCCAAGTGGGCTTATACTTTAACTCTTAACATACCATTTTAAACCAGAGTTTTGAGAAGCCTCTCCTGCTCTCCACATACAGGGCCATGAACAAATGTAAGCCTATAACTGCATGCAAAAAGAGTGCTTCAGAAAGACAACTTTAATGCTCTTTTCTTACATCTGAATGAGAATAAAACCCCTTGTTGCATTTTGCTGGAATAAATCACAGTGCTTTAAAAACTCTTGGGAAAAGGACCATTTTCTTTGAAGTGTTGCTTTTCCAATGCAGCGTAGGCTTTTCCAATTGAAAGCAGTCATAGAATCATAAAATCACAAAATAGTTAGGGTTGGAAGGGACCTTCAGATCATCCAGTTCCACCCCCCCTGCCATAAGCAGGGACACCCCACACTAAACCATGGCACCCAAGGCTTCATCCAACCTGGCCTTGACTGACCAATACTGCCAGGGATGGAGCATTCACAACTTCCCTGGGCAACCCATTCCAGTGCCTCACCACCCTCACAGGAATTTCTTCCTTAGATCCAATCTAAACCTCCCCTGTTTCAGTTTGAACCCGTTACCCCTTGTCCTGTCACTACAGTCCCTAATGAAGAGTCCCTCAAGTACTACTTTTCCAAAGCAGTTGCAATGCAGACTCTTTGCTGGATTGACTCTCCTGAATGGAATGAGTGCCATTCAGGAGAAATAGTACCTACATTAAAATCAGTGCCATCTCGCTACTTCATTCATATGCTCTTGCATACCAGAAATGTAACTGTCCAAAATGTCATGTATGTACCATGGTATTAAAGTAAAACATATTCTGCATGAGACAATTAGAAATAGGAGAAACTTAGACAAAGCACTGCGTTATCTGATACATTATTCTCCTCATTTCCTATTTCCATTCCTTTAAATCACCCAGGAGTGGGTCAATATTGAATAAACAGAAGATGCAGGGGACACAACCAACCTGCAAGACTGCAGAAGACTTTATCCATCAATCTGTTTAAAAACAGCAGGAAAAAGCATCCTTATGACCTCATTTTCTACATCCAAAGTGACAAGCTTGTTGGCCTATGCCCTACAACTTACTTACATTTATCCTCTCAAGTCTTGCCAAGGAGGTATTCATACTTTCCCCAAAAAGCACATCTCTGGTTGTTAGGTTTCATGCAGTTAGAAATCCAGCCTCAAAGGAATCACGTCACAGACATCTAGCCATGGTATTCCATTACAGAGGTTGTTTGGGAGTGCTACAGTTTGATGCTATGTTTCCTTCATTTAATGTTAAATTACCTCAAGAACGTTCATCATCTCCCAGCAGTAAATCCTCTGTGCACCAAGCCATACAGCCTAGACCATTTTGCTCCCACTGTTTGGGAACTCCGGGGGATTAAGCGGTCTGTCCTTAGAAAGGCAAATGAGAGAGAACAGTTCAAATCACTGTTGTGGTGCCTCATAATCCATCATAACCACAGGGCTCGAGTGGGGATCAGTAGCAAGCATTTGTCAAGGCTGTAATTTGCTGGTTTACCTGAATACAGGCATTATAATCACTGACTCCAAGTATCACCTGAGGGCTACAACCCAGCCTGCAACCCACAGAGTGCTGCGTACACCTTTAGTAAAGGATAATCCCTGCCCTTTCAGGAGGTGAATCACCTCCTGGTACAGCTATGAGCTGGTGCAAGCAAGGCAGCTACTATGGTCCTCAACTGCTGCTCATGGCCAACACTGTCTGAAGTAGGATAGGACAACAGGAAATGGCCACAAGGGGAGGTTTATATTGAATATTAGGAGGAATTTCTTCTCTGAAAGGGTTGACAAGCACTTGAACAGGCTGCCCTGTGAAGTGGTGGAGTCACCATGCCTGGAGATGTTTAAAAGGTATGTAGATGTGCCACTGAGGAACACGGTTTAGTGGTGACTTGGCAGTGCTGAGTTAACAGTTGGACCCACTGATCTTAAAGGTCTTTCCCAACATAAATGATTCCATGATTCCATCTCACAGGACATCTCACATGACTTCAGTGCAATGATCAGCTATTACCCATCAGCTGAGGCATCACAGCTCATTCCGTGCATGCTTTTAGCCCTCAGCAGAGGCAAAATAATGAGAATTAGCAAAACACCCTCTCAGAGCAGATTGCATTAAGATGAATTGCACCACTCCTGTGAAAGGTCAGGAGCACACACAAGGCTTGGTCCCAAATTTCTGCTGACACAGGGAAATACGGTTGTGTGCTGGAGCCCTAGTTCTCATGTGAGCCTGTGTGTATAGTCTGTGAACACAGATTTCTCGCACACACATCTGTCATACATCAGAGGGGTGGCAAAGAGACATACAGGGATAGCAAAGGCTCTAACTAGTGAACCTCATATAAGGTTTGGACTCAGCCACGTGGACTCAGGCTGCCAAACAACTTGAGCTCCTGAAGTAAAAACAATTGTGCAAGCAATGGGAGCAAGCACTGGGTCTGATCTCAGAGCTTACCAGGAGGGAAATAAAGAGAAGGAGAGGAGAGGAGAGGAGAGGGAAAGGGAAAGGGAAAGGGAAAGGGAAAGGGAAAGGAAAGTTTCTTCCAACCTCACAAGGGAAAAGGGGCAAGAAATGATGATGTGCCATTTCCAGGCGCAACGAACACCTAATGAAAGTGCTCAGGGAGTCCTGTGATCTCAAACAGCAGAGGCCATAGAGAAGTACCACTCTTTTCACATATATCCTACAGGAAGATCATGAAGAAGGGAAGCAAACCACTCTGTGCTTAGTTTGGAAGACATTTTGCCAATAGGGGTGGGATCATTTGTAGGACACAGGAATAACCTTTCTTCAGCAGAAGGCATTTTTAAGAGGAACTGTTCTAAGCTTAGAGAAATGCTCTCACATGGCAGTGGCAGCTGAACAACCCATTAGGAGTAAATGACAGTAGCCACTAGTGGAAAACAAGTGCTTGAGATAGAGTCTTTGTGGGATGGAGGCAGGTAGAGCACAAATATAATATTCAAATAGGAAAAGCATTTTTAAACTCAGAGGAAAGGAGATCCAGATTACAGAGGTCTGGTGAAGGATTGCGAGAGCCTTCATAGGATGAAACACTGAATGAATCCTGGAATGGTTTGTGTTGGAAGGGAACTTAAAGCTCACCCAGTTCCAACCCCTGCCACGGGCAGGGACCCCTTCCACTGCAGCAGCTTGCTCCAAGCCCCTGTGTCCAACCTGGCCTTGAGCACTGCCAGGGATGGGGCAGCCACAGCTTCTCTGGGCACCCTGGGCCAGCGCCTCAGCACCCTCACAGGGAAGAGCTTCTGCCTCAGAGCTCAGCTCAGTCTCCCCTGTTCTGGCAGGTTCAAGCCATTCCCCTTGGCCTGTCCCTACAGGCCCTTGTCCCAAGCCCCTCTCCAGGTTCCCTGCAGCCCCTTTAGGCACTGGAGCTGCTCTCAGGCCTCCCCTTCAGGAGCCTTCTGTCCCCCAGGCTGCCCCAGCCCAGCTCTCTCAGCCTGGCTCCAGAGCAGAGCTGCTCCAGCCCTCGCAGCATCATTTGAATGGTAAAAGCAGCCCTGAAGAGGCAGATAACTCTATTGAGGAGAACATCAATGGAAGAACACGAACAAACACAAGGACCCTTTAGGTGCCAGCTCTGAAGATGAGTAACAGTGAACTCACCGGTGCACTTGGAACAAGAAGCAAGCCCGTTCCTAACAAGCAACACTAAATAACAGTTACATGGCAGAGCAAACACACCGCAGACTTGTGCTGGGAGGGGAATGAAAGCAGGAGGAAGCACCAGCGAGGAAAGGCAGGCTCGTCTCAAGCATTCAGAGCAGCATGAAATAAACACACGGGATACAGCCAAAGTAAACAGAGATAGGTCTCCGAGGCTGCAGAAATGGAGGAGGAAGATACAGTTGTGCAGAGCCACAAAAAAAAGGTGTCTGGCCACCTTTTTGCAGTAGCTGCACATCTCCAGGCAGCCCAACAGAGCTTCACACCGAGCGAATGAAACAGTAAAAGCATTCATGTTCTGGAGCTGGCCAAAATTCATCAAGTGCCATGAGAGGGAAGGTGAGAGAGCAGCTGTACATACAAGGCCAGGTTTTATTTGAAGGCATTTTACAGCAATCTCAGTAGCTGTAAGAGCTGACATCATGATGCAGAGACACCGCACAAATCTGAGAGGAGCCAGAGGATTTATCTGCTGGTCAGGCGTGCAGGATGCAGAAAGCAGATGTTCAAAGGGTACCACAACTGACAGGAGGATGAGTCTGTGCAGCTTTAAACAACCCAGCCCAAGGCAAAACCTGGTTTGGGATAGAGCTTATTCATCCACTAGCAACTCAAGGTGATGGCATAGGGTAACAAGCCAAAGAGCAGCAAAACATGAGTCACAGGAGACAGGTACTAACTCAGGAAAAACCCTGTCCAGGCAAAACAGAAGACAACATGAGTGGCAGGAGGGAAAAACTCATCCCAGATGGCACAAAAGGAAGAAGTTAGGAGGTACAGAGGCAGATGTGGCTCTATGGAGGAGAGTCAAAGGAGGGATCACAGCAGCAGCCTCACACAGTGATGGGGCAAAACCAGACAGGCCAAGTAGTACCAGCTCAGCAGCCACTGCTCCGGGCAAGGAAAGAACAAAAACCAAGTCACAATCTGCTTCCAGAAAGTCACTTTACAGCTCAGTTAAAGCAAATGCATCCCTTTTTTAGCTTATGAGTTCCTGGAAATGAACATAGTGTTGTTATGCAACATGGACGATGTTTAAATCTACATAAATGAGATATTTTACATAGAACATGTGTAAGAAGAATATGAGGGGTGAGAAGAGCACAGCACATATCGTCTAAAATCCACCCATAGCAGGGGGACACCGGGCAGTTCTGGAAATACATTCAATTGCATCTAATGCATTAAAAAGGCCTCAAACTTGTTGTGTACTGTGGCTATGCCTCACCTATAGAGAAGAGGCATAAACCCCACCAGTTTCCAGCTCTTCAGCAGAATAGCTGCAACATGGCTCAACTGGCTTGTGTTCATTCTCTCCGACCTCACAGGGAGAATAAATACATTGCACATCAAGAGCAGTGCAGGTATTACCTAGAGCAGAGCCTATATAATTACTAAAAATAGATGCTATGGAAAATCCCTGTGCTTTAAGCCATTGCAGCTTTGGGCCAAATTCCAGAGGCTGTCACAACTGACAATGTGCACGTCTGTTAAGCAGAAACGCAGGCCACATCTAGCTGATTGGGGACTTTATAGTGTGTGTTTTAGTAATGAATTTTATGCTCGCTGTGCCAAATCAGCAAGTTTATTTGGGCACATTCACGCAAATTGTACATGGACTTGGAGCAGAAAGAGAATTCCTCAACTTTCCAGCGCTGTGGAATAAAGGGGATGTGTTCTCCGAGCCGAGGAGCACATTTGGCACGCTGAGCAAGGTCTTGAAGGCTTTGAGGAGGGTCTACACCAGTGTGATTAGAGACTCATGCATTTTGGAATGGATTGGGAGGGGAGAGGAAATATTTTCCCACTGTTCCATTTTCCTTATAGTCTGGGGGAGGAAAAAAAAAAGGGATAAACAAGAGAAAATCAGTTTTGCTCACAAGAAAATGTATTTGGAACCCCAATGTTGTGTTGTACCCACTAAGCAAGCAGAAGAAGGAGAGTTTCTGGTATACTGAGTCCTGGTTTGACTCCTGGGAGAGGGCTGATGACAAAGCCACCACCTCCTTCCCTCCTGCCCATCATGGCACTCATCTTCCTGAGGGCCTACAGCTATTGTTGTAGGAGAGAAGTCCTCAAACATATCTAAAAGGCAACTATGTTAGTGAGATGGCATCAGGATCCACAGATGGAATGCCAGTGTATCGGCATTCAAAACTGACCAGCAACTTGGCCCCTGTTGGCTGCTTCCAATCTTTTCACCCCTTTCCCAAGATGTCTTTGTCTCCTGGCCGCCTTATTGTGCAGCCTGGCATTAAGCAGACCAGAGTAGCTCATTGCTCATCTTACCTGTACAAGAAACAGGAAAATCCAGTAGTACCTGGGCGAGTAGGATCAGCAGAGCAGGTATATGCAGTTGTAGCTTTGCTTTACTCCTTCTTAGGGCTCTAAGCACTTAGCCAAGAGAGAAAACACAAGTATTACAAGGCTGGGAGAGGAGTCAGCATTTCCAAGTGAAAACCTGTTTCATAGGCACAGCATACGCAGGAAGAAAATCTCATTTCATACAGTTTGTCACTCTCCTTTGATTAAGTCTTAGTTGTCCACATTTCCACCCCCTGTGTTTCTCCATCCCTCTCCTCTCCCCCCATCCCATCCCCTCTCACAATGCGGCAGCTGAAAGGCCATTATGCAGATTCATGAATACATAATTCAAAATGGAGCTACCCCAACGGTTGCTCCTAAACTGTTTTAACCCCATTGTCAGCCACAGCAGACAGGGGAAATATGACACACGCAGGTTTTCCCACAGCCTTTCACCCCTTCTCCACGCTAATCCCATTGAGAGCATTGATACCCAGAGCACAATGCGGGGATCCCTGCCGCGGCTCGGGGGCTGCCCACAGCTCAGCCACCCGGTGCCAAGGGGATCCCCGCTTGGATCTGGGGGTTTTGGGGGGTTGGATGAACCCCATTGCAATGATCCGAGTCTGGATGGAGAGGATGGAGCTGCTGCTTGAATGTGGGAAACATCCGTTCATCGCTGAGGCATCCCAGTAAGCAAAATGAGCCTGCCGCAGGCATGCTCACTGTAAATGGGATTGATGCACATCCCAGTGCTCGCACTGCTTTGTTTCTACCTGTTTGCCTTCTCCTTTCCCACTTGTGTCTGCCTATATGAATTAAGCACATGCTTGTTCTTATAACATTTTCCTCACTGTTTGCTCACAGATTTAGGTACAGTCAGTGCCTTACCTGCAGCTGCTAAAGCAGCGCCATAGATTTTGAGTTGAAAGATTGGATTTTATATGTTTTATATTTGCTTACAGTAACTTTATGAAACTCAGCTGCTCGTTGGGGTTTGGGGAAGTGATGCTGTTGCTGGTTAAAAAGGAGTTTCATGATCTAACACAACATTTAGATTAATATTTCTCAATAGTTCCTTTAATTCCACAGCTAAATCAAAATGAAGTAGGGAGAAGGTTGGATGCAAGGCCAGGTGGGATGGGACTTGGAGCAACCTGCTCTAGTGGAATGTGTCCCTACCCATAGCAAGGGGCTGGACCTGGATGAGCTTTAAGCTCCCTTCCAACCCAAACCAGTCTGGAATTCTATCATATGATTCTATAATTCCTGCCTTATTACACTGATTTTAGAGACTACCAAGAAACAAGGCTTTATCCTTGCTATCCCCCCAATCAGGTCTTGTGACGGGAGCAGTGGTGTCCATACACCTCCAAACCAAAAGCAGCTCTTTCAGTTTAAAGGATAAAAGAGCACATTTTGTCTTCTGATAACATGCAAACCAGATAGACTGACCCATAGCACATTGCCACTTGCCATCTGGCTCTGCCCAATATGCCACCCTGTTAACATGCTGAACAGCCCAAATACAAACCTTGGTATCTGTAAAATAGCCCCTTTTAGCCCCTAGAAGACTATTTCTGATCAGTGCCAGGTCAGTTCAGTCTTCTCAGTACTTTGCAGGGGTTTCCCAGGCAGCTCCATTCCCCTCTGAAGACCAAAGAGTGCTCATCCCAAAGGTAATCTTGGTATTTAAATTAAACCCCAGTCACTGTGTGCCTTTTTGCCTATTTCTAGAGGACTGTGGTCAAAGCAAGTACAGCAGCTCCTTGGTGCCCTGTAAGGATCCCACACGAGAGAACGAGATAAGCAGCTCTTCAGCAAGTAGATGAATCGATTGTGAAAAGCCTGTCTGTGAAATTCAACACAAGCATTTCTAATGATCTAAGGACAAGTGAACGATGGGCTGATCTTTATTAGGTTTCACACAAAGGTGAATTGGTGCCTTTTGCTATGGCAACAGCAATGAAAGGATATAGAATGACTCCGAAGGGCCCTGGCTGGCTGGGGAAATTGGGTGGCATTCTGCAAGCCTATTCAACCAGGAAAGGGTTTCATTACGTGCACTTCTCCCAGGTTGATGGGTGCCATCATATATGTCCCCTCTCCCAGCCCACTGCCAGGGGTGGGACTAGGAGAGGGCAGGGAAAAGAGAACTCATCCAGACCCCTAAAATAATGGGGCTTGAAAGGGAGCCATTGTGCTAAGAAGAAGGAGAAGGGCATGGTTAATTGCTGAAATGGGAAAATACAACAAGGAAAGGAAAACACAAGGTCAAAGCCAGCTTGAGGCTTCTCCTAGCTCAGGCAAAGATCAAGCTCTGCTCTATCAGGTGGGCCAGTGAACTGCATACCCAGAGCTATGAGGTACCTGCTGTGGGGACTGGTTGCAGTTTAACAACAGGAGCTACATGTTTTGCCAGCAATGAAGCCACACACAGCACCTGGGTCTTAAGGCTTCTAAGGCTGGTTTCTCTGTAGATGGATTATATGATGTCCTTCCCTTCCATCAATCGCATCTTCTATGTCATCTCACTACCCAGAGGCTTGGCTAATGATACAAAACATACCCAGAAGAGAAGACATCCTCATTTACACTCCAAAGGGAACAAACAGGGACTAAACCACAGGAGATGGAACATTTAGGCTGGTGAATGTTACATTGCAGTGGTGCGATCCTACACCGTGTTTTTGTCTTCCCTGGAGAATCTGGCACCTTTGTGGCAAAACACAATCTTTCTCCACTTTTAATTCAAGAATGCCATCAAGCTGCCATAAAACCGGGATTCTTCTGCCTAATATTGTTTTACAGAAGGAAGAATGGTGCCTTCAAGGGATTAAGAGGCTCCGCATTAAGTTCCCCTTGTCAGGCTCTGCTCCATGCATTAGTGCTGCGCCCAGCTGACCACAGTGCAGCAACACAGAGCATCACAACAGCTCTGGCTCTGAGGAACCTTCACTGCCGAAAACAACAGCAAACCACTTCATCAAAGCCAAAACCAGCACTGAGGAGGGGGAAGAAACTGTCAGGAGTGTCTGAGGTCACAAACAGAGGGCCCTAATCAATAACAATAAATAGTAATGTACCCCCAAGGAAATGTCCTGCACCTTTCATCTCATTTCTCCTGGAGTCGGTAGAAACAGAGAGGAAAGGCATTGCCTTTTGGTTAGTTTTTATTTACTGAAGTGCACTGCACATTGACTGCCTTAGCTCCAGCTTCACCGCTGTCATACCTCACTTGAAACCCTTCCAGATAGTTTGATAAATGAGTTGTGAGGCGGTCCAGCATCCCTTGTTCTTTCTACAGTGCTATCAATAGGATATGCTCTTAAAGTGTAGATCCTCCAAATACCAGGGGAAAAAACCCTTTCAGGGTAGCAGCTGCACGCTGCATATGTGCTATGTTTATGGAAAGGGTAAACACGAAAACCAGACACATTTGGTTTTCATTCACTTTGACTGACCCAAGGAGTCATCCCCAGAGACAGTGCTCAGTTCAACCCATAAATTGTCAGAGAAGTGAGGATGAATTTCACTGCATGTCCTCTATTAGAGAAGCCAGAGTATTGTGTGGGGAAGGATTTCTGAGCTGACATCCAATAGAGACACCAACACAGAGCTGGTGTCTTTGTGGACTGGTGTCCCCAGCACACACCATGGCACAAATGAACAGTCCCTGTAAAACCTGTGTCTGTAGACACAAGTAGCTCTGGAGGCAAGAATCAGAGGCTCAGATGTAACACATTGAATAGTCTCTTACCTTGGAAAGAGCCTTGCTGAAGCCAACAGATGAAATCATGGGCTCAGACTCCACTCAACACGGCTATCACAGTTTGATCCAGGATTACAGCTTCTGGGAAAACGTTCCCACTTCTTCCCTCCACCCATTTTTTAGGTAAGTTGAAGGGATTTTGTCATAGAAGAGGAAACATTCATTATATCTTAGGTCTTTATGGCAACATACAACTGGAAGATTCTGCTACAAGCGCCAAAATGTGGTCCTATTAATTCTAACTAGAATCTTGCAATGTTTTATATCCTTTATAGTGAACAGCAATGCTGGAACACACTGGGGTGTCCTGGCTCTCATGGAGTCCACTTCATCACAACATTCCTCATGGCTTAGCCTTAAGCATCTGTTTATGTGGTTTATGTTTATGTTAAACCCACTTCATGCAATGCAATTTCCCCCTACAAGAAGTGTCCTTCATCAGTGGCGCACACTAACCTGCAGTGGCTGGTGTTAGCACTGTGTTGTGTTTGGATGTGCAGTGCCTTGTATTTGGTTTAGTTCTGGTTTTTACTTCACTAACACGGAGAATGACAATTCTGACTGATCATTAATGCCCTGACTATCATTACGCAGTATAAAGGATGCACACACGGGATGCCTCCTGTCATGCAGATAAAGAACTCCCTTCTGATTTCCTTACCACAGCCCTGATTTCACAGCACTAAAATCCCAGCATTTTGGTTTTGATGCATTTACGTTCCCTTCCTTTTTTTTTTTTTGATGGCCTTCTTGCTGGCAATGGTGACAATTTCAGTGCTACTTTAGAAGATGCTTGAGGCTGCTAAGGAGCTGGCAGAGAAGCTGTGGCTGCCCCATCCCTGGCAGTGTTTAAGGCCAGGTTGGATACAGGGGCTTGGAGCAAGCTGCTCCAGTGGAAGGGGTCCCTGCCTGTAGCAGGGGTTGGAACTGGATGAGCTTTAAGCTCCCTTCCATTCCAACACAAACCAGTCTGTGATACCCAATGAAGTCTCTTATATTTGAAGTTTGAAAGTCCTAAGTTCCCTTTCTACAAAAACATAGCTGAGGCACAGGAGGGCAGCCCCCATGTACTCCCATTTATCTTCATTCCCCAAACTCAAACCAACTCTCAGCAATATCCCAGCGAGGAGGTGATATTGATGAAACTCAGCCAAATACAAGAGCAAAACCCCTTTTTTCAATTAGATGTTTTGAATATCTCCACAACAGAGTTCCAGCATGCGACAGCATCTTGAACTAATTGAGCTACGGGCAATCCTTGTTCTTTTTGTGTACTATGAAATGTAGGAAACACAGATGCTGTCTGTTTAAACTGTCAAACAAGTTTCCTGATGGTAGCTATCATGTCTGCTACAGACTTGTTGGTTTAACAAATGTTGTGAATGCGAAGTTGGAACATATGTGTGAAATATTCCAAGCTATAAACATCAGAATCATTAGAAGTTTAGTGAAGGTTTGTACCATCATTATGAGAAGAGCTATAACTGCCCTGGCCATTTTGCTGAGGGGTTTTAAGAAGGCTTTTCTCTTTCCAATATGACCACATTTACTATGAAAAGCCTTGTTGCCCAAACCAGGAGACCCTTACTTAAAACTGCAAGCAACTTAACAACTAGTTGGCACATAAAAGACAGGCTGAGAGAGCTGGGCTGGGGCAGCCTGGACAAGAGAAGGCTCCTTAAAGGGAGACCTTAGAGCAGCTCCAGTGCCTAAAGGGACTACAGAAAACCTGGAGAGGGGCTTGGGACAAGGGCCTGTAGGGACAGGACAAGGGGAATGGCTTGAACCTGCCAGAACAGGGGAGACTGAGCTGAGCTCTGAGGCAGAAGCTGTTCCCTGTGAGGGTGCTGAGGCGCTGGCCCAGGGTGCCCAGAGAAGCTGTGGCTGCCCCATCCAGCCCTTTCAATACAAACCGTTCTAGGACTCTATGACAAAAACCCTTCCATTTTTCTTGGTTCAAGTTAACAAGGAAATGCTGCAGGTAATTTATGGCTTTTCTTATCAGTACAATCCTTGAAAAACAGGATTAACTCAACAAGAACACTGAGAAATCTCAGATGCTGCATCTAACAGCCAGAGACCGTCTTTCCACACACTTTCTTAAAGGTGAAATTGTTGAGAAGTACAACAAGAACGAGATCTTTATGGCCTGGATACACCAAAGCTACTGCTGCAGGTGTGTGGAGGGAAAAGGGACATGGGCATGTGTGAAAGCTTGCAGAAAAGGGATGAAATCACAAGATGTGTGGTTACTCTACTGAGCTGCGGGAGTCAGAGGTGACAAGTAAGACAAACCATCAAGCTATAAACTCATGTTACACCCTAACTTCAACATTTTAAGAAGGACAAGTGTTCACAGCTGTAGTACATAGAATCACAGAATCCTGGACTGGCTTTGGTTGGAAAGGACCTTAAAGCTCATCCAGTCCCAACCCCATGCCCTGGGCAGGGACACCTGCCACTAGACATGCTTATTTCTTGATCCAGATGCTTTTTATCTCCATTAAACCCAAGAGGCATAGACACTTATTTGTTGCATTTGTAATACCACCAGATGGTTCAGGAGACTGCAATCCTGATTTCACTTACTATAAAATACACTCATGAACAATGGCATGGCAAAGCTTGAAAAGGATCCCAGATGCTGGCTGGAACAGGAGCTGGGAAGTCTCCTTCTTGCTGGAGCAGAATCAAGCTTTCTATTACATCTTCAAGCATTACTACACAACACTAGCTATTGCAGGACTTCTAATGAGGGCAGAAGGCTGGATTTAAATCCACCATATCAATTCTGCTCCGTGCAGAGTATGAAAACATGATTATACTCCATGGACCCATTCAGAAGAGAGCAGAGGCTCGCTAAGGCCAGATACCAGTACATTTGATTTCCCAGACCCTACTTTGGACCAAAGTGGAGTCACTTGTAAAGGCCTCAACAGCTATGCAAGGGGTTGAATCCATTCTGCACTCGGTGCCTGGATTTTACAGCAGCTTTCCTGCCCCAGTGACAGTAAGAGTGGCTCAGAATGATGGGATTTTGTGATTATCAAAGCACCTCCAAGCACCAGTAAATTGAAAACTAAGGTGCCCATGGGGAGAGTCATGACATTGTAAAGCTGTAGCTCCAAGGCACTTTGGATCAATGTACAATGGGTTGTTTCATCGTACTTAATGAAACAATTACAGCCCCCCTGCTGATTGCCTTTGTTTTCCACCATGAATCGATAGATTATCAACTGTAAATGTCAATGCCTTGTTCTTTCCTAGGAGGTCACTCTGCAAGGTAATAATGGAGAACAGACATGGCTCAACTAAACATGCTTTTGAGTTACTGGCTGTGGATAAATGTCTCAATTTCTACCGAACTGAAAGATGCTCATGTGTGGAAAAGCAAAACTGAGGACACAACAAAAGACCCCAAAGGAACTGTAAATGGAAAATCAGCTGTTAAAAAGCATCAAAAACCTTCAAGCATAGGAATTGTATTCCTCTTTGTTAATGGGAGGTCTGTTTTGACAACCTCACTCCTTTGGATTGAGTGGGGTTTTGTTAGGAGAGCTCTGCCTTGTCAGGAACATCAGTTTTTAATTCCAACAAGTATCATTTTCCGATTTCAGTGTTCTGCTTTTCCCATTGTATTAATAATTATTATTATTATTTTAAAATACAAGGCAATAAAAGAAAATATAGATTTAATATATTAAAAATCAGGGACTTTTTAAAAGGGCCTGTAAGGACAGGCCAAGGGGAATGGCTTGAACCTGCCAGAACAGGGGAGACTGAGCTGAGCTCTGAGGCAGAAGCTGTTCCCTGTTTTCAGGTGCTGAGGCGCTGGCACAGGGTGCCCAGAGAAGCTGTGGCTGCCCCATCCCTGGCAGTGCTCAAGGCCAGGTTGGACACAGGGGCTTGGAGAAGGGGTCCCTGCCCATAGCAGGGGCTGGGACTGGATGAGCTTTAGGGTTCCTTCCAGCACGAACCAGTCTGGGATTCTATGATGAGGGTTTTGTCAGACTGCTGCCATGCCCATTCTCGCTGAGCAGGCAGTGTCTCACTATCCCCTTATTACTGCTTGGTAAGAATGTGCTAATTTATTCCTGGCTGAAATGTGCTGTCAGCCTCCAACTGAAAGAAGGAAGTGTCAGGAATACCACTATGCTATGGAACGTCCCCATTTCACACAAGAATCACAATGCCTCTTCACGTAAGTATTTTTAGGAGAACAAGCTATAAGAGGTATCATAAGGTATACAAGCTCTCAAAAAATGATAACATAGCAAGAAGAGTATAAAAATGCAGTGTACAATATTATAGTATTGCTGTTGTATATTATCCTATACAATAAGCAGGAAATCAAATGTGCTGATTTGAAAGGCCATCAAAGGAGGGCTCCCCTCTCCCTGATGGCCAATGTCAGCCTCAAGGCATCCCAGTCCCTTAAGAGGCACAATAACTGAACCTCAGCTCCTCGAAGCCTTCCACCTTGCAAGCAGTTACTCACTCCCTCTACTGAAGCCAGCAAAGAAAGGAGTATTTACAAGACATCTGGGATTTTATGGACTGCATAAATTTCAGGGATGAGGATAATCTCAACTTGAGGACACATGCAGCAGCTGTCACAGCAAAGCCTCCTCCAAGTTTCTGGGAATAGCACTAATGCATTGCTATGAAATAACAATTTAAAAATGGGAACGGTGGTTTTCCCAGCTTATATCTTTGACTGCTTTCAACTTGAGCATAGAGACGAATAGAGTCACAAGATAAATGAATTGCAATGCCCTTGGAAATAAAGAAAAGCATTGGAATTTCCTGACCTCGACATTCACTGTTAGAAACCTTGGTTTTGCCATCATTTATTCCCTGCATAGGTAAGAAAGAAATCCAGGTATCCAAATAACTTAGGTGGAAAGTGAATGAAGGAGAAAGTAGAAGAAGCACTTTAGAGTAACTTTTTTAAGCTTTCACAACCAATGCTCTAGAGACCTCAGCAAGACATCCACTGAAAACAGGGATTTAATGGAGCAGGAGACGGGGATGGGACACGAAGGTGGTTTGAAGTGAATATTGGGTTTTTGAAATAAGGTTTTGTATTTGACTTAAAAATCATCTGGTTTCTGGAAAGAGGCCTCAGCAAGGCAAGAGACAAGCTGTTAGTAACTGAAAGTGCAACCACAGTTACTAGTCAGTGAGCACAATACACGCCTCTTGAATCAAAAGATGTAAACGCACTTCATTCATGCTTGGAGATAGCATTTTTCCTGGGATGCACTGATTTAGTTGTTGCAATCCCATTGAGAAAGCAGCTGTCAAAATGAATGCAACAAACAGTGGTTTAGACATTATTAATGCTCCTCCTGCACTGAGCTTGGGTGCAACTGCATGGAAAGCATTCAGTGATCGGTAACTCTTCCAGGTGGACCCCTGCTTAAGTGTCCTATGGGTCTGAACTTCAGTAGTAGACTCGGCAGTATATGTAATAAATCTGTGTTACAAAATCCACACTATTTGTCTTGAAATAGCTTTTAGTTTTGACAAATTCGTGCTTCACTCTACTGATGAAGCACAGAAGTTTCTCAACCTCAATTGACCACATATGGGTCTTTTTCTGATACACCACAATTAAGAGCAGAGTAAAAAGTTAAACTCAGGAGGAGACGTTAATAAAAGAGAACCAGAAAACGTAGCTACTCAAACGAGTGGGGTTAGCGCAAGGATGAACTTTGCAAGCTGGAACATGCCCTCTGCTGGCTGCAAGTCGGGAGCATTTGAGGAGAGGAAAAGCTATGTTTGCTGGTATAGTAAGGGTTGGCTTTTCACCCCGTTTTCCTGATGTGTGGTACATAAACAGAAAGTTGGGATCTGTGTTTAACAGTTAGGATCGTGTCAATTATTATTTTGGAAAAGCAACATTTATTTGCTGGTATAAAACACTGCAATCATGATTACTTTTATTACTGGAGCCGTTGGCAGCTGGGCACCACACTAAAGAGTGGACCATGGGGGGAACACTTAAGAAAACTCAATAAAATACATTAATAAAATGACTATTTTGAAAGGTAATTGGGATCACTTAGCTTAGGGAAAAGAAGGCAGGTTGACTTGGCATCAGTCTTCTAAAGCGTGTAGAGCTGCTGCAAGGAGGAACCTCAATGATCACTCTTCCTATTCAGGTAGGACAAAATAAGCCAGGTTCACGTGCAATCAAAAATATGAAACTTAGAAACCAGGCTTTAAAGATTTTTCAGTAACGAGGACACCATTCCCTGTAGAAAAATCACTCTAAGGAGCCTACTGAACCACCTTTGCTAGAGATGAATGCAAACAGCGACGTTCACCCATGTGAGGGATGGTGGACATATTCTTACTCTACTTCAGCCTCCAAGAAGAGGGGACAGGGAGAAGCAGCAAACAGGATTTGGAAGTCCCATCCAGCCTACACTCTTCTGCTCCTGCGTAGACATCAAGTGAAGATTTCAACAGATTCCATAGAATCAGAAAGCCACAGACTGGTTTGGGTTGGAAGGGACCTTAAAGCTCATCCAGCTCCAACCCCTGCCACGGGCAGGGACCCCTTCCATAGAGCAGGGTGCTCCAAGCCCTTGTGTCCAACCTGGCCTTGAGCACTGCCAGGGATGGGGCAGCCACAGCTTCTCTGGGCACCCTGGGCCAGTGCCTCAGCACCCTCACAGGGAAGAACTTCCTTGTATCCGTTCTAAATGTCCCCTCTGTCAGCAATTCATACAATTTAATTCTCAAGCTTTTTGCCAGAGATGCAGTACACTGACCCTACAATATTAGTTCTTTTTAATACTCCACAACGCTCCATTGATCCTTCTTGGGCAATGACAATCAGATGTCACCAACAAAGGGAAATGAATGAAATCTGACACATTTATTTTAAAGCCTGCAGCAGACTAAACTGTAAATAAACCCTGCTTTTTGTGCAGCACAAAGGTTGCAGACTGTCCCTGCGGAGCTCTCTTCTCGCTACTTAACAGACTTTCCAACACTTTCTTTTGTCCTGATAGCAATCTCTCAGCAGGACTTTTGGCAGACACATGTATTATGTGTCAAAACCCAAGTGGAAATAACTGATGGGAAGCACAAAAATCTGATGGGAATACTTATAATAAGGAAATGAATAAACATCAAAATATTAACACACAACCATGAAGAGATGCAGTCAGAAAGCTTTCGAGCTGTTACTTGTCTAAGATGATCAGTAAGAGTCACTGTTTTAATATTGTCTCATATCATTCATATTGTTTCATATTCATACAGCATTAACGTATGTTATACTTAGGCTTATACACTAATTCAATCTATTTACATTCCTGCTTATTTTAATATTGTTCAAAACTACAGCTTTCAAGATGAGCTTTAAATGTGCTATAAAATACACATAGATTAATTTATAAATACTATTTTATGCATTTATATTGTTCTGTTTAGCAAGTGCTTGTACACTTGGTGATTTATTAACCATGTTTTCCAAAACCACTTCTATAAAATGAGCTTATTATAACCCTCCTATCTGTTATACTCATTTTGTTAGCAGCTATGGCTAACATGCATGGTTAACACCATGTATAAATGGTGTTATTGATACAATTAGTTTTCCACAGTGAATTTTTATTTCCCCAGTGAGACTAATATCTGCCTCATAACTAAAGCCAAATCACATGGCTCCTTACCTGTTAATTCAGTCACCTTTGGTTCCTCTCCATCACGCTGGGTTATCACCAACCCTTCCTCAGTGTTTCCCCTGCAGCACCTTCCTCAGCCGATGCTCCAGTATGACCGAGGAAGACCGCTCACCACCCTGGCCTCCCAAGGAAAGCCACAGAGTCAAGGCTTGGAAATGCTCCATCACTTCAACTAGCTTAGGAAAACAAATCATTTGGCAAGTGGGAACATAATCTGTCCTTCTTTATGCTCAGTAGATGAGATCATATGCAAGAGGTTCTGAAGGTGCAGTTTTCTAAATATATTGGGTACAATATGTGGCTACGATGCTGCTGGAAACACTGATGATGTCCCTGAAATGTGGTGATGATTTCTGCCCTAAATATTGTCTACACCCTTCCAAACAGAGACTTTTTCTGCAGCAGGACTGGGACAGAATGAGCAAAAAGAACCATTAAGCTTGGAGGGGATGCTGAAGATGGAAAGGTTGAGGATGAGAGCACATAATACGTGTTGAAGGATTATATGGGACTACCAGAATGAGAGGGAATTCAGAACAATCACCTGACAGAGACAGGAGAGAGACTTTTTAAAAGGGCCTGTAGGGACAGGCCAAGGGGAATGGCTTGAACCTGCCAGAACAGAGGAGACTGAGCTGAGCTCTTAGGCAGAAGCTCTTCCCTGTGAGGGTGCTGAGGCACTGGCACAGAGTGCCCAGAGAAGCTGTGGCTGCCCCATCCCTGGCAGTGTTGAAGGCCAGGTTGGATGGGGTTTGGTCCCTTCCAACCCAAACCATTCCAGGATGCTATAATAATAACAGAGTTTCAAAAAGACTGATGGATGTAGACTCCAAAGGATCAATGAGACAGAGTCTCACCAAAATTTTGAGCTGTGGTGGCACTGGGCTTCAATAAAAATCTCATTCAGGAAGCCAGAATCAGCTGGAATCATAAAATCATAGAATAGTTTGGGTTGGGAAGGGCCTCAAGATCATCCAGTTCCAACCCCCCTGCCATGGGCAGGGACACCTCACACTAAACCACGGCACCCAAGGCCCTGTCCAACCTGGCCTTGAACACCACCAGGGATGGAGCATTCTCAGCTTCTCTGCCTCAGTCATTGAAAATGAATCAGTGTTTTTATCTTTGTACACATAATCCAGACTTCTGTCTGAAATAAAGAGCTAGTCCTATCTAGTCTTCATTTGCAAAAAGCTGCGAAGTAATACAGAAGCCACATGCAGAGCTATTACTTAGAATAATTCACAGAGACTAGAAATAAATTTATTTTCTATACTTGCAAGTCAAACAGGGCTGCTGAAAAGCAATTACAAACTCAACATGCGGGCTCTTTTGCATTTACTGAAACGTGTTGATGCTGGAAATGAGAAAGCTCCCCATTTATTTCCAGTTAAAACAAAGAATGGTATTTTTAGCCCTGGTCACAGCTCTGCATTTTCTTACCACTGTTTCACGCTTATTTATCAAAAGATGATAGAACAAGGCAATCTTACTTTAGGGATTAACTCTCACAAACTGAATACACAAGAAAAACCCTCTTATAAAATAGTTTTGTGCTAAATTAAATATCTCTAAATTCAGTAATTCTCAATGACAATATCTGATTAAATAAATTTGTAATAGTGGTGAATTTTTAGCTCCACTGAAGTCAGTGGCAAAGTTTACAGAACTTCATCCTTGGACTCTATTCCACTTCTAAAGCAGAGGTATCAGTCCTGAAAAAGTACTGCACTGATTTCCTTCTGAAATAACACTAAAGAAGTGAGTCAGATATCACCTTAATACATCAGATGAACTCAACTGAATTTTTACATATATATAAATACAGATATATGCTTATTTGAGTTCAGGAAAAGTCCCAAACCCAGCATGATGTGGTGCTGCAGTTCCAGTGGAGGTCAGAAAGCGAAAGCACCATTTCAGAATTCACAGGAAATGGTCATTTACCTTCAGTGGTCACACTAACAACAACCTTATGCTGTAATCATCTTTCAATCTTATGTCACTTTTCATGAACTGCAGTCATTAAAAGCTCCCCAAGAGAAACACCACCAGACAGCAGTCTAGCACATATCTAGAAGGCATAGCAGTAGCAAACAGTGGGCACAAAAAGACTGAGCTGTTCAAGAACTCTCAGTGGTGACATTAAGTCTGCTCCCATGCTATTTAACAGAAACTTAAACTTCTCCAGGAGCACAGTGAGGCCATCATGAAATGGTAATCTTCATAACTGATAATCTTTAGGATTTTGCAAGTCTGTGCCCATTGACTGATTTTATATCATACAAAAAGGTTTTCTCATTTATTTTGGTTTTAGGCCATATGGGCATCACCACTTTTCAATATATTGTGTAGGCAGAAAACATTATCCCAGTTGACATTTCACTGAGTGGCAAGAGTATCTTCTCCACAGAAATGAACTCTTTATACTAATGTTCATAGTCGTATTTAATGGTTCCCCCCTGGCAACAGGTTTAGATAAGACATGGACAAGTTACATGGTACAGTATACAGAAACTTCTTGGTACCAGGCAAAAGATTAATACATACCAGCTATAATGCTGACAGAATGAAACAATTTTGTTGCAGGCTGGGAGTGGATCAATACACTACATCCCAAATAATGAAACAAAATGACTTTTTGAAATCACTGTTGAAGCTGTATTCTGCTATCAATGCTATTAGAATGAGCAAAAGATATGGGAAAAAAAGTTAAATCTGCAATGCACTTGAATCGCCTGTTCCACATACAAATCAATGATTAATAGTACTGGCCAAGTGTTTAAAATTAAATCAAACCCATGAAACAAACCCAGAGTGATACCAGTATCAATGAACCTTCAGAGTGTAAAGTGGAATTTGGTTCCTTTCTGGTGTAAACCATCTACACATGTATTCTTGAATAGGAATCTTTTTTCTAGCGTTAACAGGAAACTTCAAGTTGATTCAAGGTAAATACTAGCTTCTGTTATCCGTGAAGATAGGAAACACAAATGCATTGGGATTGTTACTATGCTGTTAGACACTCCTGAATTATACAAGTGTTATTTCCCCAAATGCCTATAACTTATATGACTTGATAGGCACACAGACTACTAATGACAACATTCAGGTATCAGTTAATAAAGTGCTTTCATAAAGCATCACAACTTCCTGTGTTTCCAACAGAAGTATTTAATACAATGGTATTAAGATGTTAACATACAAGATGTTAACCTGTGAGCTGCTGCACCATCAACAAAACAGTAAAAAATGCAGGAATATGATGTTTAAGTCTTCTCATGCAATTCAGAATTAAAACCAAATAGCAGTGGTACCTCATGTCTGGTGGTTTTAGCATAGTTCTGAAATGTGCACCAAAGAGCTGCAGGATAAACATTCCAAGTTCTATTTCACATTAGTGGAAATTTTGATACTACAATATCCACTCTTTTTGGACAAAGGATAAGGCTTATACCAAAAACCCACTGTGCCTCCTGGCTGCATATCTTTGGTATACTCATAGTGCAACTATTCTGTTTCATCTCTGAAGGGGAAAGTTTTCCAAAGCACTGCATCCCCTGCCACTAAGAATCCACTGTGAACTCCTACATTCCCTAGGACCTCAGACACTAACCTATGCTTCAAACAAATGAAGAACGTGCAGTGAAAATAATTTCTTCCTGGTTTTAAATATACTATTGAAATAAAAACCAAACCATGCCCGATTTCACGTTAGAAAGTCACAGCACTTTCCAATTCTCTTTGCAAGAGTCTAGGAGCATACGAATGTGAGCATAAATTTCATGGCAATTTTTAATGACAGATATCCAAGGTGCTATTTGGAACCAGTTGTAATTTTAATTATTGTTAATGTAGATGTAGTCAACCTTTGTCTCTACAAAAAAAAGACACCTGTTTTTCATTTTGCTTAGACACTTAGAATTATTCAAAATGCATAGAAAGGCTAGAGCTACTTCATTAAAATATATTGCAAGCATGTTTTTCTAATCTTATATTGCTAAAGCCTTGCCGTACTGTAAATTTTATTGGAATTGGCCTTAAAACACAGTACCATGTATTCACACAAGCCTAGATATATACCTGTAGTTCATACTGCTATTTGAGGAGGCATACCAACACACAACTATAGTACATATCACCCAGTGGCAGTGCAACAAAATGAGGTGCCGTCAAAATGCCTTTTCACCATTTCTCAACTTCTAAACAACAACATCCTTTCTGAACAGGTCTGTCCAACCAGACTTGCATATTGCTGGACGCTGGCTTCATCACTTGGTCCCTTCCGTCTTTTCTTATACACACTGTAAGGCATAACGGTTCTCTTGTGGAGTACTCTCACCCTGCCCAGTTCCTTGATGCGGCCTTCATCAACTGCGAAGAGAAGCAGAGAACATAAAAATTAGTCATGTAGATTGTCCCTCTGATCTTAATGTACGCAACTACAACAGGCATAATGAAAGCTGTATGAAGTAATAAAACTAATCTGCAGATGAACAGCAGATGAAGACAGAGCTGCTCTGCAGAGCAGCCTTCTTGAATCATGGTTGGAAACAGAACGAACCTAGCATGAGAAGTAAATGTATTTGTGTTGTGTGAAAAGATAAATCATGCATCACACATTTCCAATGGTGATAATACAGCATTTCTGAACATGCCTCCACTTCACATTCATTTAATGCTCTCTGGAGCCCACTGACAGAAGCGAAACGTTATCTGGGAAAACACTTTCAAACACAGCTGACCAGAAGCAACTCACCATTTTTCCCTATTGCACTTCATGACTAAAACCTCTTCCAGTATCTACCAACATAGAGGGCTCCCTTACCCTAGTTGTGAAAAGTGTATTAAGTCCATCAAGGAGCCTCCATGCTGTTTTCTTTAGGTAAGCATCAAACAATAAATTACCTTCCCACATAAAACTCCCTGGCCTTCCAACCCCATCATTTTTTTATCATTTGTATAGGTTTCTGTCCTCCTGTAGCAGAATAAAGTTAAGCACATGCCCTCACTTCAAGTCTGACACCCAACAGAGTTAGTGTAAGGACTAGCTGGATGAACACAACATAATTCCTCAGACTGTCAAAAAATATACGCAAACCACAGTTGAATCTCATTAACCTCATCTACAGACCCCTTGTGACTTAATTTAACCAGAATCATACACATAAGAGCATCGCTGAACAAGTTAAAACTTCCTTGTTTTTATGAACCCAATTGATGCTACTACTGCTGAATAATAATGTTATATAGCTGCTGTGTGTCAGAAGAATTGGCTCTAAAGTGCTAGAAAACTCTTTAAAGAAAGCAAGAGAACATGCCACACACCTGAGGCCATTGCAGGGAAAATTAATACAATCACTACAGAACACTGGCAAAAAAAAACCCTTAGACTTTCCTTCCTGAACTTCAGGTTTAAGAAGCCGGCAATGTGAGAGTCAGCTTGAACACAGAGTCTGAAATACAAGCTTGAGAATGGAACCATACAAAATTCAAACGGTAACAGAGAAGAGATGCTTACTAGAACATCAGCATTTAGGGATATAAACTGTACAAAGACTCAGTCTTATTTTGGCATTGTTGTGGTTTAACCCCAGTGAGCATCTCAGCCCCTCGCAGCTCCTCACTCCTTCCCTCCTGAAGTGATGAGAGACAGAACTGGAAGGGTGAAAGCAAGAAAACTCGTGGCTTGAGATAAAGACAGTTTAATAGGTAAAGCAAAAGCTGTGCACACAAGCAAAACAAGAAATCCATTCATCATTTCCCATTCAATCTCCTTCAGCCATATCCAGAACAGCAGGGCTTCATCTTGCCTACAAACACCACCACTCCCAACATCCTCCTTTCCTCCTTCCCCCAGCTTTATATACTGAGCATGACTCCATACGATCTGCAATATTCCTTTGGTCAGCTGGGGTCAGCTGTCCCGGCTATGTCCTCCCAACTTCTTGTGCCTCCTCACTGGTGGGGTGGGTGAGGAGCAAAGTCCTTGACTCTACATAAGCAGTGCTCAGTGATAACAAAACATCCCTGTGTCATCAACACTGTTTCCAGTTGAAATCCAACCATAGCCTCCTACTAGCTACTGTGAAGTAAATTAACTCTACCCCGGCCCAAACCAGCACAGGCATCAGGACATTCTTCTGACTGAAGAGCCAGCACAAGAATATAATTGTTTAGCTTTAAGTATTGCATCAGTTTGCCCCAAATTAAAACACTGGTTACGTTCATATACTTTCTGCTTTTAGGTTAGAACATTTAAGGATCCTTGAACAGGATCTCAGTGGTATTCACTCTACACTGTTCCTTGCTTACAACACAGACACTGAAGCTGCCTGCTGGTCATCAGCTGACTCACAATCAAACCAACTGCCACGGAGAAACAGGTAACTCAGGGCAAAGCTAGGTTTTATTTGTAAGAGAATAAACAGAGGTAGAACTTTCTGAGCACGTTTCACAAATGGCAATTACCCAAAGTGCAAAGGAGGTGACATGATCTCTGGGAAGCAGAGCGGTCACCAAGTTCTGTCTTCTTTTTGTTTTACATACCTGTTCACTAGACTTGCCACAGGTAAACTAAATAACTTGTCTGTAAGAAGCTGAAGAATTCTGTAAGACAAATCTCTACTCAAAAGCAGCCTGAATGATGGAAAAGCTTAATACTCCCTTTTGGGCCTTCCTTCTGCTTTAACGAAGACAAAAGAGGTCATGAAACTCATTTCTTTCCAGGACATTCTTAAGAACCTGCCCCTATTCATCCACAGAAATGGCTTATCAACATTTTCCTGCTGATTGCTTGAATTTAGTACATGCAAGTTAACGAAGCCTGCTTTGCAAAGTTTTGAATGACTTCATTACTTTTATCTGTGTTTTGATTCCTAACATGGAAGCAACATGTATTTCTTAAGACTTAACTAGGAAAATGTGGTTTGAAGGAAGAAAATCTGAACAGTACATGCTAAGATTGCATTCTCCCCTAATTATTGTTGGCAATTGCTTTAGATAAACACTAAGTCAAAATCGCTTTATGGCTTTCTTTCCCTCTTTGAAATCCATTAGGTTTTTGATGTGTGGCCAACACCTTTCTGATATCCCAATAGGCTGGTTTTACTACCAGCCCTCCTGCCACTTCTATTAGAACCTCCTCCTCTCTGAAAGTTCACCAAGGGAAAATTTGCAAGTTTAGCTTCTGGAGGTGACACAAGTGTAAAGTTATTTTAACTTCTTAAATTGGAACGTTTATATTTACTGCACCTCTAGGCTGAATATAAGGTTGTGTCTTGAAATGGATTTACGCCAAGCCCAGCCTTCACAGTGTCATGCCAAAAGCACTTTCAAAGCTGCTCACTACTCACTGTTTGATACTCATTGCTTTCAAATAGTACTGAAGCTTGATACACTGGATGAGTTCATCCTTTGGCTTGCAACATTCCTGGCATCAGATTCAACTTCTTAAAGTAACTAAAGCTACTGTAACTTTGGTTTCACTATAGCTTCGCTGGCTCAACTGAACTCTGTTGTTGCTCAGCATTTATACTCTTACTCTACTTTTACTCATGACATCAAGTGCAGTCTTTGCACTCAAGGCCCATGCTAACTCTACGGCCATATGAAACTGTTGCTTTGACCCATGGTTCCATGAAATTTGTCTAAGCACCTTAGCCAAGTGTTTCCTGGGGAGAAGTAAGGCTTGCCAAACTGTGCTGTAGATCAGTCCTCTCCTGGGCAGGTTTGTGGCACAGGTTTACAACACAGCCCTCAGACAGGAAGGAGAAGGCTCTCCCAGAGCAGTCGAGAAAATACCAGTATGTTGAAAAACTCACTATAATACAAATACTTCAGACATGTTTCAAGCTTAACGCAGTAAGTTCTGTGCATAAACTACATATATAGAAGACATAGCAATGAGTTTGTCATCAGGAAATGTTGAAAGCCAGATATACTTGGTCTTACAAACTTACATTTGATAGACTATGTTTATATTTGGTTTACACATTAAGGTTGATTCCAGATGCTGCAAATAAGCTTTGAAAGGCAGAAGAATAACAGTCCAAGTGTCTACAAGGACATTTTTCCATTGACTCCCCCCAAAATAAGAACTTTAATGATAAAAATAGCCTTCTGTAAAAGTATTTAAATACATACAATTTAAACTCCACCTAACAAAGAAACCTTTCACTGCAATGTGAAGTGTCAGTAAAATAATCTCAGGTACTTCGTTAAGATTTTAGAGCAGGCAAATAGGAACTTGTGTCACCATAACAACACACCCATGAGTTAAAATTCAGCCACCTTTTAATTGCTACTGCTCTGGAGGCCACACTATATGAATTCAGGAACATATTCCCTTTACTCATGATTTAAACATGAACAGAATAGATTTAAGAGAATTTAACGGGAACTAAAAGCAGACTGGGCTCCAGCATTGTTTAAAGACAGAAATTGCCCTCCGAAAATTAATACTTCAAATACCTGCTCCTGCTGAGTGGCAGGGGATAAAATCTGCTTTATTTTTAACAAGATGCCAGTACCTGAGGGGGCCCTATAGGGATGCTGGGGAGGGACTCTTCATTAGGGACTGTAGTGACAGGACAAGGGGTAATGGAGTCAAACTTAAACAGGCAAAATTCAGATTGGATATAAGGAAGAAGTTCCTTACTGTTAGGGTGCTGAGGCACTGGAATGGGTTGCCCAGGGAACTTGTGAGTGCTCCATCCCTGGCAGTGTTCAAGGCCAGGTTGGACAGAGCCTTGGGTGGCATGGTTTAGTGTGAGGTGTCCTTGCTTATGGCAGGGGGGTTGGAACTGGATGATCTTAAGGTGCTTTCCAACCCTAACTGTTCTATGATTCTGTAACTACATGCTAACACGACTTCTCTGTGTGACTGATGCTGGGATACAGGAGGAATCCCAATTCAAAATAAGATCATATGCTATATTAAATAGAATTACTGGTTCAAAACAAGAAAAACAGTTCTATCAATAAGAGCTATTTCCATGCTTTTCATAAGTAAATTTCGGTTAGTGATTTCCATTTCTGCAAAGCCCAAGACTCCTCAGGTAGTGGAAAAATCATGAGATAAAAAGGCAGCTTTAATCATTATTGAATGCAGTGTTGTTACTGTCAAAAAGCCAAACCCCCCTTACTTTTACCTTCATGCACTTTCTCATCTTATACGTCCTGAGTCTCCCACTAGCCTCTGCTTCACCTCACAGACAGTTGGTGCTTTGATACAACCCTCAGAAAGATAAAATCCTAGAAAACCAGACTGGTTTGGGTTGAAGGGACCTTAAAGCTCACCCAGTTCCACCCCCTGCCACAGGGACCCCTTCCACTGGAGCAGGTTGCTCCAAGCCCCTGTGTCCAACCTGGCCTTGAGCACTGCCAGGGATGGGGCAGCCACAGCTTCTCTGGGCAACCTTTTCCAGTGCCTCACCACCCTCACAGGGAAGAGCTTCTGCCCTGTACCTAATCTAACATCATGGGTTTGAAGACAAAATTCCTTCTACAAGTTCATAACTGTTGGATGCAGCACTTTCTCTTTTGCACAGATTATCCTCTCATGGAGCTGTTGATTAATTGTAGCCTACAGAATAGACACTATCACTTGACATATACAACATACAATGTTTTATCCTTTCATTCAGGTACATCTATCGATGTAGTTTGGATGGTAGATACATAAAACCCCCCAAACTTCAGAAAAAGCAGTTGTGTAGATTGAAAGCATCTGTCATTTTAGGAAACTGAGCAACCACAGATGCCAACTGTCTGTCTTCAGAGCCATATCATCCCCTTAGTCCCAAAGCTAACGATACAGCTGAGTTCTTGTTGGATAAATAAACTGTCACCTCATTCTCTTCTCCCCTATACTCCTAAACCACAAAATTGTTTATATAGCAGTCAGCTATTGAAATTTTAATATAGGAGAGATTTCATATGTAATTCAACCTTGCCACCCTGATCCCATAAAAAACTTGCAAAGAGGTGTTAAAATCCTTTGTTCCTTCTCCCCGCATCACTATTAAATACAATTCTACCTGAAGGATTTATTTTCTGGAACAGCAAAGCATATAGTTACATTACTAATATGGGTAAAAAACAAAGTAAGAAATAGAAGCAATCTAAAGACCCTCTATGTGATGCTGTGCTGTCAGGCAGATACAGGTTCGATTATTTGAACCAGTTCCATGCGTGCACCTTTGCAAGAGCACAGGCAACATTGGTGAATGTCAGCAAGCAATAAGCTAAAAGTAACAACAGTGGTCTACAAAGGCAGCCTCATCCAGCAATCAGCCCCAGAAATGCTTTTGTACTCAAGGGACAAGGAGGAATGTGAAGAGCAGGAAGTCTGACATGCTCCTGTACAACTCTGGTTTTATTTCCCTGCACAACCCATGAACTTCCGCCAAACCTGCAAGCTCCCTCCTGAAACCAACATGATTTTCAAACGCTGATATGCCTATAGGGATGCTGGGGAGGGACTCTTCCTTAGGAACTGCAGTGACAGGACAAGGGGTAACGGGTTCAAACTGAAACAGGAGAGGTTTAGATTGGATCTAAGGAAGAAATTCTTTCCTGTGAGGGTGGTGAGGCACTGGAATGGGTTGCCCAGGGAAGTTGTGAGTGCTCCATCCCTGGCAGTGTTCAAGGCCAGGTTGGATGAAGCATTGGGTGGCATGGTTTAGTGTGAGGTGTCCCTGCTTATGACAGGGGGGTTGGAACTGGATGATCTGAAGGTCCTTTCCAACCCGAACTATTCTATGATTCTATGATTCCTGCTGAAATACCAGCATAAAGGAGGAGGGCTTTTCTTACCATTTCTATTTGGAGTAAGAGCAAAATGGGCATTGGTGTAATTTATACAGAAATTCAAACTTTCATGATCTGAATTTTTTGATTACAGCATAGGAATTGATTAGCATCCATGAAATTATTTTGTGAAGCAGACAGCCAAACATTTTTACTCTCCAAGTGCATTAATGCACTTTTATGATTACACACATTTATGATTAAAGCACAATTTATGATTACGACCCAATATAAGCTGAAGTGAAAACCAGCGACATCTGCTCAGAAAGCACGTGCAAAGCCATGCAAGTGAGACTCAGAGAGCAGAGAATGAGCTCTGCAACAGCCTGCTGCAACTCTACACAGGCTTGGAGCCAGCAGCACATTGAAAAAGGTGTGTGATAGCTCAAAGGTTTTTGTAGCAAACTGTCACTAAACCAAGCTTTTTGGTGGTGGTTGATTTGGGTCAAGCTGGTTTTGATCAAAGAACATCCTGCAGCGGCAGTGTTCGGTACCACTCTTCTTCAGAGCCATGCGCGATGAGTGCCGGGTCAATGGTACCTCTTCGTTCATCCCCTTTGATATACTCCTCACAAATGTGACAGATGTGTCAGGGCTATAATCTAGAGCCGTAAGTAAGCTGACATCTTTTGTAAAGTATATTTTTCCACTTACAGGAAAATAAGTGAAGAAATGATAAAAAAATAAGTGACAAATTTATTGACTTTCTTAGTTTTTAAATAGGAAAAAGGAAAACTGCCAATTTCCTCAAGCCCCACACTAGTCGCAGGAAATATTGCTTACATTTTCTGTGCAGAAGCCTTACTGAGGTCTGGTATTTCTAATTCAAAAAAGAAAGGCGGTGCTCCTGCTAACCCTGTTTCTAAGTTCCTAATGCTGTTTCTAAGTTTCAGTTTCCTTAAATGCTATTTAAACCCCGTGGAACAAAGAAAGCATTTGGCCATCTTCACTTGTGCCTCTGCTCCCTTGCTACACAGGGAACGTTCATAGCAGGATGAAACAGGGGAAGAGAGCAAGGAAACAGGCAAAGTACCGCTCCTAAAGTATTTAAACCTGTGCAGTTAACTGAAATGTGTGCTTCACTCTGGAAGTGGTCTTGGTCTTTGAAGGAAACACCCACCTAAATAATTCACATTAGAAATCAGCTTCCATTTTGATTAAAAATGGAATCTCAGAAAAATTACTGTTATCTCTAAGCATTAAATCTACAGGAAAAAATACAGAGGTTAACACTTGACAATGGATTTTGGGTTTGTTTCAAGTTGTTCTTGGTTTTCATTTGCAATTCTGAAGCTGTTGGACCTGCATGGTTTTAAAGGTAAACGCAGTGTTCACGCTTTCCAAACCAAAGACTAACAGGTTTAACATTCAATTTACAAAGAGTTAAGAAGTTTCACGATAACCTAAAGCTTTCAAACTAGGTGTGAAAATGGTCAAAAGAGGCACCCATCCTTTGCTGGTTACACCGTGGCCATGTCAACTGATTTGAGAAACACTACAGCCTTGTGGAATGCTTTCTGAAAGCAAGCTCCAGCTGGTTTACACGAATGACCCTGTCACAGTCAATGAGCAATGATTTTAAACCAAAAACTTTAAGAGGAAGAAACAAATAGATTTTTCCTATTTTATGACTGAACTACAGGCAATATTAATGACTGGAAATAGAAGATTTCCACCTCAGTCACAAGTCTAATGTATTTGACCTCTGAATTTAAGCTCGTTTCTCACTCAAATTGAAGCATTATTTCTTTGAGTTCAACAGCAAAGATTAGGAGGAAATCATCCTCAAAAACTAAATGACAATACATCCATTCATAGTAATACTTACACATGACAGTGAGTTGAAATGTGTTTCTTCTCATACTGCTTCTTTATTACTAGACTCATACACTAAACTATTAAAGACCAGTATGCTTTGGGGTTGTTGTGGTTTAAACCCAGCCACACATCTCATTCACTCACTCAACCCCCCTTTCTTGTCCTCCCCTGCTCCAGAGGGATGGGGAGGAGAATCAAAAGAATGCAACTCCCACAGGCTGAGATAGAACAGTGCAGTAACTAAGGTATAACACAAATCACTGCTGCTGCCACCAATAATAATAATGATAAAGGAAATAACAAGGGAAAAGAATACAGCATCTCACCAACCACCAACAGGTAACTCACGACACCCCACCCCAACTGAGCACTGACCGAATACCTCCTCCAACCCTCCAGTGCCCTAGCCCTTCTGGGTAACTGCCCTCAGTTACATCCTGGCCATGACGTGCTGTGATGTGGAATACCTCTTTGGTCAGTTTGGGTCAGGTGTCCTGTTCCTGCTTCCTCCTGGCCTCCCTCCTCCCTAGCAGAGCATGAGGCTCACAAAGTCCTTGCTCAGACTAAACATTGAGCAGTAACTAAAACCGTTCCTGTTATCAGTTTTGTTCCCAGGCCGAAACTCCAAAACATAGTGCTGCACCAGTTATTATTATGAAGAAAAAAAATATGACTGCTAAACCCAGGACAGGGTATAAATGCTAACTCAAACCAAAATAAGACTAGAGCTAAAATGAAGCATAAACAACAACAACAACAAACTTCAATGGAAAGGATTCTTAATGAAATCCAGAAAGCACAAGTCACAAACGGAGTACAGTAAAACACTCAGGATATTCTCAATCAGCCAACTCTGCAATGCCTCTAACAACAGAAAAATAGGAACTTCTGCAATCACTGTTTAAAGAGAGAGTGTTTCAGAGGGGGAAAATGCACTTCATCAAAATATTATCAATGATCCTTAAAAGATGAAGACAGAAGAATTAAGAGTTTTATAAGTATAACTCACAGGCAACTTTTAAATGGGTTAAGACAGGAAGTAGCAGCAAGGCTAAATCCCGAAGACGCTTTCCAAACAAAACTTTTGGGCTTTGTGCCTGCAATCATACAACTGGTTTATGATTTGCAATTCAATCTTGAGAAGCGAGCAGAGTAATCACTTGACAAAACGCCTTCAAAAGCCACTAGCCCTGCTGTGCCACACGGAAACAATAACTCATTGTGTTTTGACTCTTATTATTCTAGTAGTAAACATGAATAGGGGCCAATGGAAAACATTTCCTGTGAATACAGCAATTCAGAGCAGTTCTCAGTTTCAGCTGGAATTCACAGCAACCAGCAATAGCTTCTGGCTTACCTGCAAATACAGCCCTTGGACTACACTGCCTAACCCACAGTTGACTAAACATCCACGTTTGGACACATATGAAAGGGATGCACATAGAACAATAAGTATAAAATTCCCAATTTATTTCTGAGGAGCTCCCATATAATGTGATTATTCTAGCCTAACTCAATTTGCTATCATGAAATATGGTGACTGAGAAACAGCTGCTGAAGGGCTGGACTTAAATGACACTGATATTCCTCCAAGACTTGCTTTTCAGGGATGCACTATAAAAAAGCTGAGTAGTACCTGGGGAAAATGTCAGTTAAATGAGAATGAACAACTTCCCATCTGAAAACCAGTATCTGGTGCCTCCAAAGCCAAGACACTAATACCAAAACCAAGGATTCTAATGCAGTAGATGGCAGGGTGACAAAGATACCTATTTCACTTTTAGATGCTCTTCCAGAAGACAAAAGGAACGAGTCAGTTCTTCTGAAGTTGCATCTCTGTCATTATTCTTGATTACTTCAGATAATACGAGAAATGAGCATGTGAACTGCCAATGAAGAATATTAACTGCATATTCAGGAGGCTTTTGGATTTGGGTGTTTTTTCTTGTTTTAAATGGGCTTTTTGCTCATCTAGTTAACTTTCAAATATGCCTTTAGTTTAAATGCACCATGCAGCTCTGCGGACCTAAGCACAAAAGGGACGTGGAGCTGTTGAAGCAAGTCCAGAGGAGGCCATAGAGATGCTGTGAGGGCTGGAGCAGCTCTGCTCTGGAGCCAGGCTGAGACAGCTGGGCTGGGGCAGCCTGGGGGAGAGAAGGCTCCTGAAGGGGAGACCTGAGAGCAGCTCCAGTGCCTAAAGGGGCTGCAGGAAACCTGGAGAGGGGCTTGGGACAAGGGCCTGTAGGGACAGGCCAAGGGGAATGGCCTGAACCTGCCAGAACAGGGGAGACTGAGCTGAGCTCTGAGGCAGAAGCTGTTCCCTGGGAGGGTGCTGAGGCACTGGCACAGGGTGCCCAGAGAAGCTGTGGCTGCCCCATCCCTGGCAGTGCTCAAGGCCAGGTTGGCCGCAGGGGCTTGGAGCAAGCTGCTGCAGTGGAAGGGGTCCCTGCCTGTGACAGGGGTTGGAACTGGGTGAGCTTTATGTCCCTTTCCAACACAAACTGTTCTATGATTCCATGCATGTAAGGACCAGAAGCAGAACTGCAGCAGGTACAGCTCAGTTTTAAGGTCTGCAAGTCCAGTGCTGTCCTGCAGCCTGTCTCCCTAAACTGTGGGTGACTGTAGCTCCCAGCCCATCAGCAGACTGCACAAGGTGGTTCTGCAGATCCAAATGAGCTTGGTCAAAGTTTTACAAGCTCATTCTTGCCCCAACTTATTTTTGCTGGACTCTGCAGGCATTTCCAATGCCTCATTCTGATTCCTGTGTTCTGGGAAGGTTTATTTTCTCTGAGCCAGACCAAGCTCTACTCTGCATCAGATGCATCTCCTCTGTGGTTCTCAGAACCTTTGTTAGCTGAGTTTTTCTGTTCCACAAAGTATCCAAGTTATTCAGAGTAACACAGGAATGTTCAGGATTTTGAGCTGCTCATTTCTCTTTAGAGACAGAGAAAATCGTGGTCAAAATCCAAAAAGCAGTTGGAAACAGTGGAAAAAAATAATGCTGATTCACTTGCTATCAGGGAATTACAAATGCACACGTGTCTTTCCAGAGAATTTACTTGTCTCAAGAACATCATCAGAAGCGACTCAATTACTGTTGGCAGAGACACATTAAACGCGCCATTAAATCAGTGAAATAGATGTTGAGAACACTAACTTAAGGATGTATTTTTAAATAGAAGAGATGAGGGAGGGAGAGCAAGTACCACACAAACACTTCTAGTAGGGGTGAATGAAATATTTCATTCATCTCTTCTGAAAACCATGAGTTAATAGTTTTCCAGATAAAAGCAGAACGCTTATCTCATTCCTAACCTTAGTAGAACTTGAAAACTGATAGGTACACTGAAATCTCAAACAGAACAGCTTATTCCTATTCCTATTTCCTGAGCATATTTTGCATGTGAAAAAAGGAGAAGAAGCACTGCATAAACTGCATTTGCATTTCAACTATTGATTAAAACACCTTGTCATTCAGCCACATTTACCCAAGGAGCCAAATCCTGGGCTCCACTAAAAGCAGTGGTTTTCTAACTATGAAAGACCGCTAAGAGCCACTCTAAGCTTTGTCCCACAAATGGTGACTGAGGAGATGGACTGACCTCCTTCCAAGAATGTGAATTTCTGCAACGTGCAATGATTCCAAAGCTGCCATTTATGCCATGTAAAAGTGCTTCAGTCTTTACTTCTCATGTCAGACTAATTTTACAGCAGCTAAAATTGCAGAAACAGAGTTATTGCCTCATTTCATACATTTTGGGAGTCATTCTGCACTGCACAAATGAAGAAAAAGCACACTGTAACTTTAACAGTCACCCTCACCCCCTGGATTATAACCTTGATTCCAGGGAACTACAGACATTTTCTGTGGCTGTGCTAGAAATATTAATCAAAATCAATGGAATTTCAGCAATTCCGGATGAGCTTTTTTGATTCTATTTTATAAACATGTTTTCAGACACTGATTTTCATCACGCTTATGCAAGAATAAAAACTTTTAGCGGTTTTATGTCTTTTTCTGAAGGAAAAACCCAAGGGACTGACCCTGAGGCAGCTGACAGTGAAGGGCAGCTAAAGATGACTTCAGGCTTTCACAAGAAAGCTTCCTAGAATTCCATTTTCAGCCAGACTTCCACAGACTTTTAATCCCAGGTTTTAATGACACTTCAAACTAACAGCTAAACACAATAATGAGCCCCCAGCTTGCAATGCCAGTACAACCAATGGAATAAAAGAGAATATAAAACTATAAGGGTTGTGCTCTAAGGAGTTGCAGCTCCAAAAAATGGGATGGAAAAGGAAGGAATGTGAAAGGCTAAATGAGTTAAATACTATTTAATATAACATTTGAATGGCGTAGAAGTGAAAATGGCAGAAAGCAGTAAAAGGCTCTTTCAAAAAGAAGGGAAAATCAAAGCAATCGTAAAGATTGACACATGAGGAGGAAGAAACAGCAATACAAGAGTCAAGCTGAGATTTCCAGTTGCAAACGTTTCCATGAAATCGGCAAAAACCAAAAGCAATTGGCAGTATCTTATCGACTCAATAAATCAGATTACAGCAATCAATTTGCTGGCTCTATTAATTAAAACATGGAAGCAATTATGTTCCATGTGAGAAGTCGGGATGATGTCACCCGGACAGACAGTAAACATGTCCTGCGGCACCCAGGGCCGTTACGAAAGGTCTGACCCTGGAACAAGTTTGCTGTGGTGGTTGGTGGCGTGGGGCAGAGCGAGGCACATGCCTGTGGTGTCACTTCCACAGCTGCTCTGTATCTGCAGCTAATTACAGCTTTTAAGTTTTATCGTGTTTTGAAATGAAGCCCATACGCTGGTTATCCTCAGCAGGGCCCAAATCTGCATGGTCTCCCTGCTTATCCCATATGATTTCATTTTTCAGTTCTGTTCTCGTGTTTCTAACACCTTCTGCATATGGAAAATGAGTCCTACAAGATTTGGCAGTCCTTGACCTTCCTCACACTCCCCTGAATCTTCACCAACCAATGAGTTCACTTCTGGTCCGGTCACCAAAAAAAGCATAATTATTCTTCTAGACAGGCAATAGGTTTAGATTGGATCTAAGGAAGAAATTCTTTGCTGTGAGGGCGCTGAGGCACTGGAATGGGTTGGCCAGGGAGGTTGTGAGTGCTCCATCCCTGGCAGTGTTCAAGGCCAGGTTGGACAAAGCCTTGGGTGCCATGGTTTAGTGTGAGGTGTCCCTGCTTATGGCAGGGGGGGTGGAACTGGATGATCTTGAGGTCTTTTCCAACCCGAACTATTCTATGATTCTATGATTGATTCAAATGGTGAAGAAGTATCTTCAGCACACGACCATCTCTTCAATGTGAGAAGCATGTCAGGGTATCTTTATTTGCCAAGCAAAGTCCTCAAACAAAATACATGATTTCAAAATACATCTGTTCATTACACAATTTTTATGACAGTCATTTTGGATTAAAACATACTTTTGGGAATTCTGCAGTCCAAGCCAGTTGTTTCATGAACTACACTGGAAGTAGATCCAGAGATACTGGCACAGGGTGCCCAGAGAAGCTGTGGCTGTCCCATCCCTGCCAGTGTTCAAGGCCAGGTTGGACACAGGAGCTTGGAGCAACCTGTTCTAGTGAAAGGTGCCCCTGCTCATGGCAGGGGGTTGGAACTGGATGAGCTTTAAGGTCCCTTCAACCCAAACCATTCTGTGATTCTATAATTGCAAGTCAGACAATGGTGCTTCTTGAGGGGCATTGGTTTTCTCTGCCACATATATGTCAGAAGCAGATCTCTTTAGAATATCATAAAATACAAACCTTTAAATCAGAAGCATTTAGGGAAGTTTGAGATTTGCTAGAACAATGCAAAATGAAGTTCATATTATGACCATACTTCAAATCACATTTTAAAGATCTTTCTGTCCCTGCAATTGATTGTTTTGGGAGACTCCGTTGCAGAGCTCATGGTTCACTGTCATTTCTAAGCCCATCACACCAACTTATGCAGTGCCAGTTGTTTAACAGCCACCAACTGAGTTAACAGCACTACCTTTTTGTTACAGAAGCAGTGGAATAGTTGAGTGTATTTTCATGTATGAGGCTAAAACCCCATGACAGTCCTTTCAATTTAATCCAAACATACTAAAAAGGGAAAATTGCATCTGGCTATACCTTCTTGGCACTATCTTCGTTGTTTAAACATCTTGTATGCTCAAGGATTACACTGGATTTAGAAATCTGCATTCTGATGATTCTAAGTATTTATAAACCTAATTAGAAACAGATACAGACTTACAAGATGTGTCTTTTCTAAAGGAGCTGCTAGAAAGAACTGATAAATCTCTCTTTTTCTTGGTTCTAGAATTCACATTTATTACCAATAGTTCTGATAACACAGTGGAAAGTTAATTCTTAGAAGAATTTAGTTCATGATCTACCAGAACTTATTTAAACTGTTTCCTACCTTGCCAAAGTACACAACACTGTATCTTTAAAGAATCATAAACAGCAGTTGGTTAGAGCACACCAGCAATTTCTCCCTAATCAGATGATTGCATAGTTCTAAACAGTTTGTTTAATGTTTTCCATCTGTGAGGGTTTTGTGACCACATTTTCATCATCTCAAGAACTTCATTGCATTTCTCCTTATAAACATTAATCCGCATCACAACTACCCTCATAAACATTAATGGATACTGTCTTTCGCATTAATCCATCTGAGTAGATGTGAAGCTGCACCCCTACATGTATCCATTGCTTTGCCAAGGATCTACACTATGAGACGTGACCAAATGGCAACCACAGTTCACTTTGTGGATATACATATGTGATCATGGCTTTTCCATTGACAGAAGGAGGAGGAAGACCAGGATCACGTTAATACTCTATATTCTTTTAATATATCTTAAAATTGAACAGTCACTGGACTTGATGGGGAACAAAAAGAAAAATCAACCAAATACTTGCCTTCACAAACACAATAAATGTAAAACATCTTGAAATATGCCCTTTGCATTAGCAAAGAATAGTATTTGAACTGTGCATAACATTACAGGGTTTGTAACACACAGCACTAGAAATCAACATTATTGAAACAGTTGCTTTCTAGTGAAAGCACTATCCACACAAATATATATTTAAAATCAATAGTTTTGTATGAAGCACCCAAACCTGCAGATTTCTAGGTAAGAATTCTATTTACTAGAACTAACAGCCCTCAGTTTCATGCAAGAAGCATTAAGATACATCATGAAGTCACTAGTAAGAGGATCCAGAAGTTATTAAACACTGGGCATGTTGTTTGGTTTTGCTGCTCTAGCTTCTGATGTGCAGAATAGCAATGTTGCAGAGCTGTGGAAATTGTCATTTTGTATGCAACCAAGGACATTGAATTAGCTCTGTAATAGCTCAGAAAGATGTATTTCTAAAGGGGAAAAAAAGAGGGTTTTTTCAGCTTTTATTTGCAGAAGCTTTAAACAAATGATAAAATCTTGCAATAAAAGTTCTAAGACTACTACAGAAGAAGAGTATAAATCTTAATTTTCTTTAGTTCAAACAGTGATTTGGTATCAACTCTATTTGTAAGGTTGAATGGGGTTTATTTTACACAGTGAATCTTGCAAGACTCAAAGGAGACCTCTCACTTCAAATTCTGACCTCTACACAGCTATGTGCAGTGGCCAGGACTTTGGCACTCCTGGAAAGCAGGAGTGGAAAGCAGGCATCAATTTTAGTGCTGGTTTGGTTTTGGGGGTTTTCTAAAGGTTAAGACTTGTATGTGAACATAAGGCAATTTAAAAGACTTTGGATTTCACCATCTGCCTTTTGCATAGATGTAGCCCCACCAGTTCCTGGGTGGCTGCAGCCAGATCATTGAAAAGCACAGAAAAGACAAATTATCTTCGCTTGACTTCAATGCCTATCGTCATTTTGGCTCAGACCAGCTGGAAACAGTCTAAAGCCTCAATTCTTCTAAGGACTTCCACGCCTCTCCTGGAAGAAGGCAAGGTCCTTATTGCTATGTGGAGATGACAGATGCAATGTCTGGTCTGTATCAAGAAGAGTGAGTGGAAAGTGGTTGCTGAACTGTTAGGCACTGGCAAATTTCTGGCCTATGACTGGCTTTGTGATCTCTTTGGGTTTTCACATCTAGTTTCTTTCCATGCAGCGGATCTAAAAATCGGCCTCTCATTCATCTCTACAAATATCTAGATGGACTTTCAAGTTTTAATCTTACCATTACTTATTTCAACAGCTTTCTTTTCTTCTTGTCAAGTCCTCATTATTTTCCCTGTGTGAACTACTGCAAAATTTACTTCCCCATCTTTCCATGCATGGAAAGCATGGATCAGCTACCAAATCACAGAATCATAGAATAGTTTGGGTTGGAAGGGACCTCAAGATCATCCAGTTCCAACCCCCCTGCCATAAGCAGGGACACCTCACACTAAACCATGGCACCCAAGGCTCTGTCCAACCTGACCTTGAACACTGCCAGGGATGGAGCACTCACAACTTCCTTGGGCAACCCTTTCCAGTACCTCAGCACCCTAACAGGGAAGAATTCCTTCCTTAGATCCAATCTAAACTTTCCCCATGTAAGTTTTAACCCGTTTCCCCTTGTCCTGTCACTACAGTCCCTAATGAATAGTCCATCCCCAGCATCCCCATAGGCCACCTTCAGATACTGGAAGGCTGCTATGAGGTCTCCATTTATATTTAAAATCAATAGTTTTGCATGAACTGCTAAAGGAAGTTCAAGGAAACAAAAGTGCTTCAAAGGAAGCTCCTTTGTGTCTCCTGTATCCTTCATTGTTCCTAAACCTCTCATGCTGCAAAAGATTTATCCATAGCCTCTAACAGGTAATTAATGTACTTCCTTAGATCCCTCTTTGAAACTCTCCTCCACTGCGTTGTTTATAAGAAAATTCATAGAGTTTAGTCTATGTTACTATAATTTAGTCTGTTATTATAATTGACCAGACAACAAACCAGAAGTGCTTCTCTTTTTCTTTATACCATTTTTTTTGCACCCATAGTGTTAGACCCTTTGGAGCAAAGAGTGTCTTGCCTCCATGAACACACAAAGCCAACAGAGGAGACTACGTATGCCTTTGTTATGTGTATATTTCAACACTTAAGTACTTTCGTTTCAATTAATGTATTCCATTTGATTCCATTTTGATTTCACTCTATTATTAGATATACAGGAAGTTGAACAGATGTGTATCAGCTCAACCAATAGATCAACTTCAGCAAACAAATGAGTCAAGAAAAGTCCTTTCTGATCTGCACTACTAGAAGCTTCTGCTCAAAGCAGTGGACCCAGGAAGATGAGAAGCTGCTTCTACCACTGAGACTGGCATGGGCAATTCAGATCAAGCCTACCTTTTTCACATGGGTAACAGCACCCTGTTCACCCTGGCTGGCACAATGTGCATCCCACATGTATGACACAGTCAGAAGGCCGTAAAACTATGAAGGCTTTGAAGCCACCACATTAGGTTGAGATTGTATCTTCCCTTATCTAAAGTTGCTTCTTTAAAGTCTTGATCGTCCAGTGCTGATGGGAATAAAGAATTGAGGTTCCCCATTAATTTACCATCCCAAAAGTAGATTTTCACAATGATTTTACACATGAAGACATTTTTCTCAGGCTGAAACAAACTGAAAATCTCCACAGATGTTAGAGAAAGACATGGCACTGGATTCATGTCAGAGAAAACGGTCAGTGCGAGGATAAAAGCATTGCCAGGATGCCAAGTACATTGTCTGTAATTCTTTTCATACTGCATCTGTTCTGTGGACAAAGCTGCAGATGAAAGTACCAACAAAGGAAAACCCTGAAGAGTGCTTTGAGAGAAGGAAGATAACTAGAATGACAAACAGACCATACCCAGGATAGTGTCAGCAGACACTCTCATGTGGCTGAATTTTGCTCACCAGTTTTGGTATGTTGTCAAAGTCACTGACAAGTATTTATCTGCAGAGCAATCTCTTAATTAACTTCTTTTTTTTCTTTCACATAACTGTACCTGTGCTTCCATCTAATAGCCAGTTAATTGAAGTTTAGCACTACCTCAATATTCAGAGTGAATTAGTATCCAAAGAATCTATCAAGTCAAAGACGAGTCAGAGAAAGCAACAGTAGAACAGGCAAGTCCTTAGTTCATCAAATTTATCTTTTGACTGGAACAAATAATGTGTGCCCTGGGTTCAGCAATAGCAGTCAATTTTTCTCCTTCTCAGTAGAATCATAGAATCATAGAACAGTTAGGGTTGGAAGGGACCTTAAGATCATCCAGTTCCAACCCCCCTGCCATAGGTAGGGACACCTTACACTAAACCATGGCACCCAAGGCTTCATCCAATCTGGCTTTGAACACTGCCAGGGATGGAGCACTCACAACCCCCCTGGGCAACCCATTCCAGCAGTAGCTGGTGCAGTGCTGTGTTTTGACTCAACTTAGGAACAAAACTGGTACCAGGGATGTTTTTAGTTACTGCTCAAATGTTTTGTTCTGACCAAGGACTTTGTGAGCCTCCTGCTCTGCCAGGGAGGAGGGGAGGCTGGGAGGAAGCAGGGACACGACATCTGACCCAAGCTAGCCAAAGAGGTATTCCACACCACAGCACATCATGTCCAAGGAGGTAATGGGGAGTTACCCGGAAGAGCACTCACACTTCCCAGTCNTGGGAGGAAGCAGGGACACGACATCTGACCCAAGCTAGCCAAAGAGGTATTCCACACCACAGCACATCATGTCCAAGGAGGTAATGGGGAGTTACCCGGAAGAGCACTCACACTTCCCAGTCAGGCTTGTTTTCAATGGGTGGTATCGTACTCTCTTCCCTTGTTATTTTCTTATCGTTGTTATTATTGGTGGCAGCAGCAGTGGTTTGTGTTACACCTTAGGTACTAAACTGTTCTTATCTCAACCCGTGGGAGCTGCCAAGCAGCTGGGATCACTTGCTAGAGAAGGGGGAATTGACGAAGCAATTGTAAGAGAGAAAAAGTCCCTCAGTCTGTGGAGGTGGCTCTTGGCAGCTGTGACAGAAAGGCTTCCATACAAGGACGATGTTATGAGTCCTTCGGCCAAGTGGACTACTTTAAACAAAGGCATCCAGTCTCTGAGGGAATCGGCCATCGTAGAGATGATCTATCACATAAAGCCAAATAACGGGTATATACCCATAGAACCCAGATGAAGTTGAATGTACGGCACCCATGCGGCAAAAACTGACACGGAATGCACCGCCATCATATGCCCCTTCATTGGCACCAG
>NDXB01003939.1:8838-29782 GCA_002631895.1 Agapornis roseicollis
TTTTTTTTTTTTTTCTGTTTTATTTTCAGCATCATTTTAGTATTTTTCCAGGAAGGCTGAAGCCATTACCAAGGACTTTCACAGTGTATTTATATCTATTATGTACATTGTCTGGAAATAGCAAGTTATTTGATCTAACTCAAGCTAGTCAAAGAAATAAGAGAAACAGGATTGATACTGAGCTATTCCAAAGCTCAGGGAAAATTAAACACATCTAAACCAAAGAATAAACGTTGTCCAAATTCCTCTGCTATTCTGGCTTCTTCTGCAGAAGTCTCTCTCATGCATTATCAAGGAAATGTATGTTAGAAGTATACGATCTATATTTACTTGAAATTTGCTAATTAAATACCATTGGTAAAAATAGCAATTAGCACTGAGCAATAATATATCTCTGTATATACATGAACAGATCCTTATTGCTTTTTCCTCTTCATCTTTCCACCATCAAGGGTGGGTTCTTAAAGCATCCTGGGTCATAAAAGTGATTCTGGGAGAAGGAACATCCAGATACTGATCTGTGCTTAAAAAATAATAAATCAAACCAATAGGGGAAAAAATAATAACAAAAAAAATCCATGTTTTAGAAATTTCTGAATGAAATGCATGGTCTATTTGGAGTCCCGAGTTAGGGACACCTCTTTTGTCACACTCATTTCTTAAATGTTTCAGTTTATGTGAACAAGCACATACAAATGATAGGAGACTAACAAGCTGGTAACAGTGATTAAATTCTTGTTCAAGAGACCTTGGATCAAACCTGAGTACGGGTATGCAATTACAGAAAAGTCACTGTATAGGTGGCTTCCACAAATGGTACACATTACTTGCTTATATGAGAGGAAAAATCACCATTTTTTCACATCACATCCTCTATTAGAAAGTACACTGCTGTATCAAGTTCACAATACCCACAGGACATGTCATTCTATATGATCATCATCAGACTCAACATTGCAGAAGACAAATGTAGGGTGAAACTAATGGAGCTTACTTAGGATACTAAAATGCAAGCTGTAACTCCATCTCTGTTGATGCTCAGGTATTCAGTTGTCCACTCTGGAATACCAGAGGGAACCAGGTATGAACAGAACTAGTCTGGAAATTCTTCTGTCATAGTAATAACATTCTGAGACAATATTCTAATATGAGTATCAAATAAAGGAATCTAAGCTATTTAAGATTTAGTCTGCTAAACATGGGAAAGGATCAGATACTAGCCATCTGTGCTAGCAAACGACTAGACTTGACAATGATCCTGGCTCTTCCGTCTCACATTCTCCTTTTGAAGAATCATCCAGCTAAGAGGGGAAAAAGTAACAGTTGCAACAAACAAGCCATAAGAAATTAAAACTGTGTGGGTAAGACACTGGAAGAACCAGCTCTAGAAGAAACTTTGCCATATTTCATATGTTTTCATGCATATTTAGGGCAGTAAGAAATTCAGTAAGAAATGACTCAGTGGTGCTGTGGGAATAGAAGAAATGGTTCTATAAGTATTCTATGAGAAAAGCAATTTGGCCTACATTATATAAAAGAAACTTCAAGTAATCTTTAAGACTCACAGTGCTGGCAAAATTCCAAGAATCAAATATTAGGGTAAAGCTGTGTACCTAGGGACTGAACAAGGGTGATAAATGATAAAATCTGACTATTGTGAAGACTAATTACTATAGGATACAAAAGTAATGCAAGGCTGTGAATGGAGAAACTAAAGATTTATCAGTGTCAGCAAAGGACATTATTCCTCCTTTTCTGGACATTAAATTAGGAAAAATATTGCCGTACACTTGAAAGGAGATAAAAGAAGAACTCGATGCAGGCTGCATAATTATAATGCTACCTGACACATATGACTATAGTGCATTCTGGGAGCTGCTCATGGCAGAACAAGTGAAATTGTGAGAAAAAAAAAACCTCAATTTTCTCTCTACAGAGAGTTTGGCTTTCTAATTTATAAAAATTAATGCAATGGTATTAAGACACATGTCATGAGAAAAGGAGAACATCTTTGCCTTTATGCCACAAATACAGCATCATCATCTTTAACCTCCAAGAGTTTTTAGTAAAACAATTAATAATGGCCTTTCTAAGGGATAGTGAGACAAATAAATTATAAGGAGTTTGCCAGCCAGAATGATCCTGGTACCCAAAGTGCTTAAATCCTAATTTTTTTTTTTCTTTTTTTTTTTTTTTTTTCTCAGTGGTAATAAAAATAACACTAAATACATGTTAAATCTCGTGACTTATCTCTATTAGAAAGTAGTAGGGTCCCAGTAAAACAGTCCCTATAGTTCCCCCGAGATTCCTCTGTCAGTGTACTATGAACAGCCCTTAACAGAAAGATTCAGCTAACTTAGGATCCTTCCATACATGAAAAAGAGACAGCNAAATAACACTAAATACATGTTAAATCTCGTGACTTATCTCTATTAGAAAGTAGTAGGGTCCCAGTAAAACAGTCCCTATAGTTCCCCCGAGATTCCTCTGTCAGTGTACTATGAACAGCCCTTAACAGAAAGATTCAGCTAACTTAGGATCCTTCCATACATGAAAAAGAGACAGCATGGACCCTTTGAAAAGAATGAAGACCAGCATATGTGGTAGTCATGAAAGGCCACAGGACAGGTCACAGAATTAGACCAGATATGATGTTCATTTATACATGAGATTAAAGTAATCTTGGTGTTATAATAAGAACTTCTGTGCAGTGCCAGCCTAAATGGCCAGACAGCTGTGAGAGTGGCCAGTGGGGCACGTCCATGGCAATGATAATATCTCTGATGTATGGTTATGATTATTGTACCTCTGAGCAGCTGATTATGTTAAGCTAATAACACTATAATTGACACAGAAGTACACCTCTCCTAAGGTTAAATCAGGCATCTAAACCCCACCAAGCCCTTAAAGCCCTGCCTTTCTCTCATGTTTCATATGAGAAACAAACTTCAGACAAAAATACATCCTGCAAGTAAGAAGAGTCTTGAGTGATCTGATACATCATACTGTATTTGTGACATACTGCATTACAGTATGGCACTCATAATGAGGACTCCACAAAGGTGGATACTGCCAAATCCTGATGGAGGGGAACATGCATTAGTTCACAGGTAGCCCAATGTGCTAATTAGTCACTGTGTATTCAGGTGGGAACAGCTGGACTCGAGTACATTCTGATGGCAAACTGCTAGAATTTATAATCATTTGATAATTTTCTAATTTGAGGACTGTCATTTATGTTTTTGTGGTTCTTTGTTTTGTAGTGTCCAACCCTGCAAGCATATGCAGATCACAGCCATGGTATAAGTGGAGTGTGTCAGTCCTTCAAAATTGGCAGCCTTGCCAACTGGAAAAAGAATTCTGAATTACATTTCCACAGATCCACAACATCACTAGACAAAAATGGAAAAAAAAGGCAAATAATATATTTAGTACTCAAGAAGACAGATGGCAGATGTTGCCTTAGTGCATTCTGATATAGTGGTAGTGCAAGAAGCCAGCTTCTCCTCCTGACAAAATTCTACACCATAGCCCAGTTAGAACAACTTGGTAAATTTGGCAAAACTTGCTAGATGGACTTTTTATTCCTATTTTGAAATAAATTTTGGATTTTATCACAAGCCACTGCTTGGTGTTGACAAATAATGGACGAACCACTCTGTTTTGAGAGTCTAAATGGACAAAGAGTCTATTAGAATGAACTGGTTTGATTTCTTAATCCAAAATCTCTTTTCATTTTGAAAATATCCTCCCTTTTCAGTTAAGTTGTCCCCTACTGTTTTGGCTTATAAATAGTGGGAAAAAAAAAAAAAAAAAAAAAAAAAAAAAAAAAAAAAAAAAAAAAAAAAAAAAAAAAAAAAAAAAAAAAAAAAAAAAAAAAAAAAAAAAAGAAAAAGAAAAAAGAAAAAGCTGGTGGAACCCTTTGGTCTTGGTTTTTCACAAAATAATATGAGACTATGAGATTCAGCCAGGCTTGGCAGACTAATATCTGTTATTTTGACAGTTCTGTTGAGAGCGTGAGGAGACACTCCCCCAAAGAGGAAGGAGTCACAGAGGCAACATGTGATGAGCTGATCCCCATTCCCTGTCCCCTGTGCTGCTGAAAGAGAGGAGGCAGAAAATTCAGGAGTGAAGTTAAGCCCAGGAAGAAGGGAAGGGTGGGGTGAAGGTGCTTTAGGATTTGGTTTGATGTCTCATTACCCTACCCTGATTTGATTTGTAATAGATCAAACTAAGTTTCTCAAGTCGAGCCTGTTTTGCCTGTGACAGTAACTGGTGAAGGATGTCTCCCTGTCCTTACCTCAAACCACAAGCCTTTTGTTATATTTTCCCTACCCTGTCCAGCTGAGGAGGGGAGTGATAAAACAGCTTTGATGGGCATCTGGCCTCCAGCCAGGGTCAAGCCATCACACTTAGCTATTGGGCTACTGCAGTAGTTCTCACCTAGCTGTAACTATGGACAAAAGAAAACTGAGAAATGAAAAAATCAAACTAGAGTCCTTAAAGTAAACTGTGCTTCCTGAATATAACACCTTGCTCTTGGGGCATTTATAATCAAAGAATCACTGCATAACAATGACAAAGAAAATTACTTCATATGTGAATATCTGATGCTGAAAAGAAAACTGATTGATAACAATATTGAGACTTAAATATCACCTAATCATAATCAGTAACTTCTAGTCTGTAATCTACCGGTACAACCAAATGCATGTGAAAAAGACAAAAGTGCACTTGTTCATTCACAGGAACATGCAGCCGAGAATCAAAACACATGATGGCAAAAGCTTCAGTGCACATTTCTTTAAATATTAAACAGCTGAAAATTAAAGTATCAAAAATCCAGACAAAGGGGTATTATGCTCCACAAGGTCTGCATTCAAGCTTCATGTGACAGCATGATTTGCTTTCAGATCTTTGAGAAAAGATTTTCCTCTGCCAGCCACTATTCTCCTCTGAAATAATTTCTACTGTTTCACTGCTAGCCAAATGTCAAATATTCACACTGGGGAACCAGAGAACTGTAGCTCACCCCTACTATCTTGGTGACATCAGAATTTTCTCTAACTGCTTTCACCATTCTGTAATAAGCAGGTAACACTTAGTTTCCTTCCCCAAGGCAGGGAAACACTGATGAGCATCAACAACAGAAACATACTTAAAACACCACCTTTTTATTATCCTAATATACAGATTTCAAATGCAAGCATTTAATTCTGATTAATAAAACCCACTGATGCCTGTGTCTAGTTCTTCAAACCTCTGTATGCTGAGAAGTCCAAACTCTGCACATAGACATGATGTGCCAACATCATCTGTTCTCTAGACAAAGCTCCTTTTAAACAAGCTACCCCAGAGGCCGAAAGCCATAGAGTTCCATGTGGGCAGCACAGCTTTCCAAGTGCCAGGATATGCTGTCAACAATAACTGGGAGAGCTAGTAGCAAGGTAGCTGGACACATCTGAATGCATTTTGGACACAGCCAAATGGGATGAGCAGTCACAGATATGCTTGCAAGCTTCTTCTCTGAGCATCAGATTGTCCTTTCCACCACTAATAAGACAAAAATTAAATCCAAGAGTAAGTTGTAAAGGGTAAAATATGTGAGATTGGTGACAGCCAGAAAAAGCCTGTTTAAACAGACACAAAATTTGTTTATGGCGTGTGGCACTTTCCAGAAGAAGCATTCATAGCTGTTAATTTCCTTTGATTGTCCAAACAGCCTGAATGTATTTGGGCTTGGGACTAAAAAACAAGGAATGGAAATGCTATTCAAAGCAATAAACCACCATGAATAATGTGTCCTTTCTGAGGGACATCACCTTCAGAGAAGGAAAAAAGAGAATGAGAGATACACAAATTGATTTTATGATCATTATTTAATGCAGAAGGACATGAGGGTCCTTTGAAGCTGAAAATGACTCTAATCAAGCTATTACCTATTTTCATCCTAAATCAATTTTCCTCATAGGCTTTGGCTGAAATCAGTATGGTAATAAATGTCAGTCCGGTAAATTCAACGTGAGAGAAGTTCATAAGCATTTGATCCTTAAGAAGTTTTATGTACAAACTTCGGCAGTTTTTCCCAAAAGCCTGATGATGGATATGTAAAGGTTCTGAGCTGTGCCTGACAGGGGTGGACACCCTGCAAACCAGAAGAAACAGCACCCTTGTAAATTAAAGACAAATAGTTAGCTAAGCTTAACCTCTTGGAAAATGGTTACACCTCATGTACGAAGAGAGCTACAGTTTGCTTTGTTATTATATTAAAAGGATAATAAAACTAGTGAACAGTAGCCACTTTCCCAGGGAAACCACAACAGATTGACAGATCCTGGGTTATAACAGCAGCCTCCCAGGTGATGTGACAATCCTGAGAGGAAAACTTCACACTTGGTGCATGGTAATTCTCCTTGGGGTAAACCAAAATAGGGGGTCTGCTTACTGTATAAACCCCACATTTAATACTGACCAGGATAAATGTTTTGTATCTAATTGCAACTGAGCGTGTAGAAGGGCACCAGACCATGGAGTAGAATCCATGGCTGGTCCTGCTAGCGCTTTCAGAATCTGCAGGCAGAGTTTTAAATGACCTTGTTTATAACTAGAGCCGCCTTTCTAGCAGAAAAGTTTAGAGTTCTGTTGGTTTCCCTGGCAACTACTAGTAATGCAAGCAAGATACAAGATAGAAAAAAATAATATTTTATCCAATCCTATTTCCAATAATTGTGCTAATTTCCCTCTCATATCAAAGGGGAATTTTACAATAGAATTTTCCCTGCCGTACCAAGGATGGCAAAAATAACACGTAACTAGTAAAGGCCTTTTCATACCCCTTTAACCATCACATATGATTCTGCCTAGAGTAGTACAAAACAAATCCTAACCTTTGTGTAGGTACCAATGCAGGGAGGTTAAGCAAGTCACAGACACTTTTCTCTGTTCAGCTCTATATCTTTTTTTTCAACATACTCCTCTCCTGTTGGGTAACACATGGCACATCAGCAGTGGTGCGTATTAACTGCACTCCAGAAGAGGCAATTCAGTCTAATTCGGCAGGACTGAGGTGGTGATTTCTGTTTGTTCTTCCTCATTGTTATTCTAACACCATCTGAATTTAGTTTCTGCAGAAGTGCAGTACTGATATCTTCTTTTCCCCCAGTACTGGTCCTCACAGCCTGCCTTTGCTGCTTACACAGATTCACCTTCTCAACAAGAACATCGCATTCAAAAGGGAGATGATTGCTGAGTTGTAAAATCTGTGTCAGTTTATCCACTGTTTGGCAGAGTCAGCATTTACATGGACAAATAATACTTGGTCACATTGCAAAGCTTTCACTGGAAATCAGAAATGAGCAGAGTACCTTGAAACATACAGATGAGAGGAAACATTATGTGGCAGCCACAGCTGTGAAAAGCAGGGGGAATCCACCCCCCAAAATACATAAATAAATAATATCAAAGATCGGCCAAGAGAAAGGGGAAAGAGTTAATGATAACAGAGAGTGTGAAGATTAAGTGTGTCTGCAGCAGGAAATGGAATTTCAGCCCTTTTCTGACAGATCTGGAAGAAAAAAATAGGTATTCATATTTCTGAAAGACTGCGTTTACAGCATGGAGGAAGAGGTAGGATGAGGAACTGAAGTGCGCTTTTAAGTGGGGAACAAAGGTAACAATAACACAGAGAAGATCATTAGGATTTTATATAAATGTTTTACAATCCCTATATAATTTTTCAGCTATAAACTGCAGATTTACATTTCAACATTTCCTCTATAGCTTCAAAACCATTTTCATATTTTTGCAGAATACATGGAGAATTCTGTACTAATCATTTTTGCAGGAAAAGAAAAGTAGTCTCAGATAACAAAACCAAATGGAGACTCTAACCTATTTAAAATCCTGCGTCTTCACCCACAGGCTTTTCTGTCTGTGCAAACCCATCTCATTAACATAATTTTATCTCCAGACTAATTGAGTGAAACCAGATGCAGTTGACAACAGGGTAGCAAATCTACTCTTTTCAGGCATTTCTAGCAAATCAAATGCATGTATCCTGGAATATTATTATCATTTTTTAATAAAATGCACCAAGGAAAACTGTTTTGCTTAGTGATGTAAATCAAAAGTTCCCATTTTCAAAAGGTAAGTCCAGAGACAGCATAAAAGCATTTCATAGACTCAGAGGGAGTGAAAACAGGATTGGAAAGAAAGAAACTGTACCAAACTGACCCTTTATGAGCAAGTCAAGTGAAAATCAAATCCTGCAAGCACCTGTGGCACTCTCAGAAAGGATATTTGCTTTGTCTCCACTTTTAACTTAGGATCTGCAGTTGTCTTTGTATATCTACAGTGCAGTGCAGGCTTGTGCCGAGATGCCTGAGCCAGCTACAAGCAAGCAAGCCCTGAAACTTGCTGCAGAATAAATACAGCAGTGAGTTGCTAATTAGCACAGCGGGCACAAACATGCTGCTTCCAAGGGCTGGTGTCAGGTAGAAGTACTGACTTACTGATTGTCAGGTTAGATTCTTAACCCAGTGTCAAACTCTGCTATACAAGACTGTGCTATGCTCTTAACAGACATTGTGTTGTTTGTTATTTTTCTTAAAAAGACCCACCATTGGCAACAAAGGGCCCTCACATTTCTCACATTTCACCCTTCTTTTCTTGAAGCAATATTTTGCTTTAATGTTCACCACAAAAGCAACCCTGAAACGTAATTTGAGGGGCTCAGAAACCTGGAAGTCAAATGAATAAAATCACCAGGAAGAAAAAATCCTCAAACCCTCATTCAATCTACAGAATTTGAACAATTGTATCTGAATCTGCATTGTACTTTCTGTAAATCCAGCCCTTTACAGAAGGAGGGTATCCTGTAGACACTGCTCCCAGCACAAGTTTTGGAACTTTACTGGTTTGAAAATGCTGTTCAATAGTTTCAGTATGTCTGCTGTCATATCAAAGATACAGTCAATCTTACATTAGTAGGGAGCACATGCAGCAGATAAGATATACATCCATGTCTCATTTCTCTAGGTAGATCATCTAGTTTTAAAGTCAAGCTAGTGAGGTTCCTGTTATGACCAGGGTTGTGAACAATTGCCTCATGAAGACAGACTTAGGGTTATTTTCTCTGTCTCAACCCAGCGAGCAGAAATGACTGTTCCAGTGACCAGACTGGATTTGATTTCTAGCTCTCACTGAAAAGTGCTGCCCTTTTAACAGTCATCATTTGCAGGTCAAAAATTGCTACAAGTGCACTTTTATGTCCTCTAACTATATAACAAGTCATTATATTTGGGTTTCTGATTACACTTATTTGGATGTCCAAGTGACAAGCTCAATTTGGAAGCAACTGCGATAGCAAAAAGGGACTAAGTCACAGAAACTTGCTCAGCACTTTGGTATTATCCAAAATGACATACCATTTTACAGTGGCAATGATGTCCAAGAACAGTAGAAACCCCATACTAATGGATTTAGTTAACAAATTAAAGAAGTTCTCTGATCAATTTTCATTCAATGACACTTTCACAGTCTGTTCTCCTCATGTGCTTCTCTTGTTTTGCAACTGTGGCTTATGCACAGATCTGACACGGCAGAACCAAGGACTTAGAAACCAGTTCTTCAACCACGCTCCTCTGCTCTTGCAGCCATACACAGAAAAGGACAATTCAATCCCTACTCTGGATTTTCTCTCTCCTTTTCTTTGGGAAAACAAACACATTTTTTGGGTGCTATACATACATAATGCTTATTATAATGAAAACCAGTAATTCTTATTAGCCTCAGAGGTCATAGAATCATAGAATTATTTCTGTTGGAAAATACCTTTAAGATAACTGAGTGCAATCATAAAATGGCAGAGACCAGAAAAGACAGTATAGATATAAACCCAAATACAGATCTACTTGAAAGCACATACCTCCACAGATGCTGGAGTAAAGAGATCTTAAACTCACTCCAGAACCAAAACCACCCTAATTGCATTTTTTTCCCTTTGAGAATCAATTATTTTCAGCTAAGAAAATTTCTGCTTTGCTATTTGAAAACTTCTTACAAAAAATAATGCATTGTTAACAAACATAACTGACAAATTAATGAAGTTAATTGTTCATTGTTAATGAAGAATTAACCTGCTGTGTAGATAAAAGCAGCAGCAAATAGAAAATACAACTGGGTTTGATCTATTTAGAGATACTATGAAGATACAGTGCAAAGCTGTTCCTGTAAGTATTTGAATAAAGTTTGAATTAGTGGCTCTTCCAGCTCCTAACTCCAGTTCTGACCTAACTGGATAGAAGGCTTACACATGCTCAGGAAGAGGCAGGCAGAAATGTCAGGTCTGAAGGTACTTCCTGTTTTCATTGTCACACATCAGAGACTGCAGCAAAGGGAGGTTAGGCAAAACAGCAAAAGCCAAGGAGAGTGAGATATAAATAGGACCCTTGCTGAAAGCTAACTCCCTTATGTTCCCTGTCATTAGCCTTACTGGACTAAAGGTATCATTTTTCAACATAAATCTCTCCTACTCCTTCAGCCAAAAAATAAGGCTTTATCTAAAATTACAGATTCTGTTTTGCTCTGAGAGACAGAGGTCCGGTGGTAGAAGTAGGAAGAATAAAGGTCACAGAAGACATAATTAGAAATCATGTGTCAGCTATGTAGGATAGTGTCATTATCAAAATTTCACTAGGGAAGGAAGCAGCAGAAGAGCTCCTAACAGGTAAGCTATAGAGTCTTCCATGTAGTGAGAAAGAGCACTGCAGTTACCATTAATAAAAGTGACTTGGAAAATAAAAGTCTACAATTCTCAAAGGGCTCAACAAGAAGATGAACAAGGAGACATCAAGATGCTAACTTTGACATAAGTGTTAAAATCAAAACAAGCAAAATTCTGCATTTAGCCCTTAAAACTGAAGTAAATAAGAGTTATCAAAGCAAATATCAGAACTGAGTTAATTCCTTTAATAACATCTACAATAACCAGGAATTATATTCTGATAAATGTAAAAGATAACACCTATAGAAACCTTTAAGAATGGTCTGCAATAGAGAAGAAACACATAAATAAAAACAAAAATAAGAGATGTCTCATTAGTTAGACTTTCTTGAGACCATACTGCATACAATACATGGATCCTTTACAAAATGAAACAAATCAAACTAAATTTCACTAGCTTCAGGTAGTAGTGCATTCTACTCAGAAGAAAGAATGTAATAGAAATTCCCTCTAAGTATGACTTCATTACACAGTCAAATATTTATAGAGGCGTTTGAGGTAAAAAATACCCATGAAATTTAGTCATGGAAATGCTAGCATAAGACTGCTATCATAAGAATTAATCTTTTTCATTAAAAGCCTAATCAGAAGCAACTTCTGCCCTTACACGGCACTGCTGTAATATCATATTCACTGCTGTAATAAGCATTCACTTTAGTCTCTATAAATTCTGACACTGAGACTGTAAAAGATTTTTGCAACATTAAAATAGAAAATAAACCATTAATCACCAGATTATGCAAAATTATGCTCATGGAAACATTTACATACTTTTGCAAGCTAATCATGAATGGAAGTTGTACGAAGCTGGGATGAATATCATACCCAAACTGGTTTATATTTACTACTAAGTTCAGTATTTACTTACTAAAATTCCTATTATAAATGCATAACGGTTGAATTTCAGAACAACAAAAAAATCACATTAAATGACATAAAAATACTGAAAATTCACTGCAAACAACAAAACTGCATTAAATGAGACTGAGGAATACAAGTCGCGCTATGCATAAGTGATAACCTAATTTGCTCAGACTGAGCCTTGATTCCTTTCTAAGATGGTGATGAGCTTCAAAATACTGAAGGTTAAGTTGAACAGTAGAGAATTGTCCCTATTTGATCACAGTGGCAAAGTACAAACAGAGTCCTACTGTCTGTTCTCAGTAGCAAAAATCGTGAGGTGAGATGCTTTGAATAGGAAACAAGCTGGCAGAATTTAACAGCTCTACATCCAGAGATGACTTTCACATGAACCAGGAGACAGGCACAGGATGGAGTATGGTCTGACAAAACCACTGAAGAGGAATCAAAACTAGTTGAGCCTCGAGAAGAAATTGAAGCTCTCATGGAAGAGATTCATAGATCTCTAACAGCAAGAAAACCTCTGTTCTGAGATGTGCAGAGCTTTGCAGAGCTCTGCTTCTGTGATAGAGTCATGAAAAACTACTGATAAAGTGGTTTCACTGTCCAACTTTTTAAAGTGAGACTGCAGGATATATTGCTGTTTCTGGGTTTTCTTCCTGAATTCTTAAATATGTAGATTTCATTTGACACCAAGAATAAATTAGTAAATAGTTTATAATAAAGCTAATAAATTATGAACATATATTGGGAGCACTCAGGTAATGAGTTCAACTGAAAAACAACTCGCTAAAATCTCAGATAGCAATTATAAAAACAACACCTTGTGGCTGGTATTTGTTAAGTATTCACAGAAATACTAGGGTTTGTTATGTGTATAACTTATAATAATAAATGTGTTGACCTATTAGAATTTATGAAGCCATGGCACAGTGAATAACAATTTAAAGTGTGACTAATGTTTGCTTCCAATAGGAGAAATTTTAAATTTACATTGGACTACTGATCTATAAGTACTGGAAAATTAAACAGTCAAACAAAGACCTTATTTAAATGCAGAAAACAGATTTTGCTGTGTACTTTTTAGGAAATATAAAATCTCAGGTGAAGAAATAACAACAAAAAATTGTGATAAATTAGTGGATAATAATAATTGTAAAATCCTGCTGTAAAAATTAATTTCCCATAGCTCACTGGATATATAAAATGTATTTTTAGGTCTTCATTGTTAGAAAAGAACAATACTTTTTAGAAAAATACTTTTAGAAATATTTATATGATACATAAGATGACCTCAAAGCTATAATTTAAGGTTTTAGCTAATCATGGATACTATTATGCTGCAAGATGGAAAACAGGTAAACAACAAAAGCAATGGTGAGATATAAATCTTTCTGTTGATTTTCTTAATACATTTCATGAGCTGCATGAACTCTGAAGAGAAAGCTCAATTAGTGCAGATCCTGTGGACCAGTAAACACAATTCCCACCATATGAGCAGCTCTCTCTTGCTGTCTGGTTCCACAGCTGTTTGCTCCACTTCAAGCATTCTAGTTTCTTATCAGCTATTCTGAATGGAGCCCAAGAAATATTTTTTCCACTAATCTGGCTTCTCACTTCACTTAAATATTCTGGTATCTTCCTTATTTTGCTTTCCTACCGAAAAACAGCTTAATTGACAAAGTTTACCAGTAGACTTTATTAGTCAGGTTGCAGCTTATCAAGTCAAAGTCAATACTGCTACTTCCTTGTCTTATGCTTCCTCATAACTACATGCTAAAAAAGCCTGCTATCCTCTAAAGCTCTGATTTAAATTTCTGCTCAAAGCAACTTTGAGAAGTAGTTGGTTTGAAAATGGTGGAAATAAGATACTTTTTTTTTTTTCTAACGATTTTCCAATATTTTGTTAAAAAAAACTAGTTTACAACTTCATATTGAAACAAAACTCCCATTACAACCAAAGATTGATTCATACTTTTTTTTTTTTTTTTTTTTTTTTTTTTTTTTTTTTTTTTTTTTTTTTTTTTTTTTTTTTTTTTTTTTTTTTTTTTTAATAGGAACTTGTGAAAATTTGGAGTGATTTTTGTCAGTTTTTGATATATAACCCTTTTTGTAAATCAAGCTTTCAATGCCTAGAGAAGTAATTTTCTCTCTCAGTTCTCATTATAATTCTTTGAATTCATACTTCTTTGAAAGAATGAGATTTCAGAAAGCCACAAAGAACCTGAATGAGAAGGGCAATGAGATTTACCCCTACATTTACTACAATGAGAAGGGTAAATGAGATTTACCCCTAATCTTAACTATCCATGAGCTTAATTTCATATCAAAAGTACTTTCTGTTAACCCAGAATATAGTTTGAAAAATCAAATATAATTACATGATTGATGTCCAAATTTGCAGCATATTATGATGAATGAAAATCCATAGTATATTTCATTGAGATAAAGTACTATAGTACTTTTAGGTTCAAAAATTATATGTAATTTAGCAGCATATCAAATACTTCAACAAAGTAGAAGTAGTCTACAAAGACAAATTTACCCCAGTCCTCTGTTATTTGCTTTTCAAACCCAATATACCCCTTAGTCTTCTGTAATGTGGTGTGGCTTACCACTGAATTCATCTTCAAGCCCCAGGAATTTCTGAGATGCAAGTTACTGGCGATAACTTTATATAGCAAACACACAGTATTCATAACAAAGAATGTAATTATTGTCATTATCCTAAATGGTGACTGCACAGTAATTTATAATAAAAAGACATATTTACTAATGAAATACCAAAATGCCTCCACCAAAGAAGAGTGTAAGATTTAAAGCTTATTCAAATTAGATGCTCTGAACATCTTTTTCAAATAGATCTGCAATTTGATATTCTACTGTTAAAGAAAATGAAAGAAGAGAGTGAATTTTTCTTTGATGATAAAGAGAGATAATCATGGGGTGAAATTTAAACATTCACTTGAAAAGGTCCCTTTTTCATTCATATCTAGTTTGTTTTCCATATTTTTCCTCTTGGAGGTCATATCAAGCTATAATTTTTTCTTGTACATGGTTTGCAGATACTTTGATGGAAAACAGGGAAAAAAAATCTCACACTGTAAAATCAAGTAAGGTTGCTTTGGAACAAAAGTGGGAGTCACATCTCTGGTCCAGAATTTCATGTAGAGTATGTAAATATGCTGAGAGGTACAAATGCAGCAACCCCTCATTTCACATAGACATATTCAACTTCTTGTGCATGAGTTATAAATTTTACCTAGACATGTTGATTCCACATGCTCCTGTAACTTCCCAGCATTGAGCTAATCCCAAACACACATAACCCTTCTGTGATGCTTCACTATGCAGGATGGATGAGCTGTAGTCCTAGAAGTTTCCTCTTCAAGTCTCTTCCTCTTTTCTATTCTGTCTGTCATACCAGCTGGCTCTTCTCTGGATCCATTCAAATACTAATTCTTTCTTTTTAGTTGTACAACTTGAACAATAAAACCTTAGCAGGCATGTAAGCAACCAGATTGTTGCTTTCCTATTTTGCCTGGAAACGCCTTCTTTGATGTATGCCAAAATTACATGTAGTGCTCCAAGAACATACTGACAACTCTGGTCATTCTGCCATCAAAATTATCTCTTGAAATATTATCTAGTGAACTGTTTGCAACTTCTCTAGAAGAAACAGCCATTACTTTTCCATATACATGATGCTCATGCACTACTGAAGTTGAACCTAATTTCTTCAAAACTATCCAGGACTTTTGACAAAATAGTGGATTTTCCTTTACACACTATTTCCAAATTTGTGCTCACTGCAGCTTTAATACTTTACACTTTGTGCTACAGTTTTCCAAAGAAAATACTGAACAGTTCTGACCTCATGAAAAATTCTTCAAATATTTCACTGATAATTCTTCTGCCTTCCAAGTGAATGACATTTAAATTCCCTCTTAGACATTTATTCAGATAGACAGACAGGTTAAGATTTTGTTTTGCACTATTTGTAATTTTGATTATTTGCTATTCTATGGGAGACTTGATTCATCACCAGCAGCAGTATTTGTGTTCTGCATTACTGAGTCTGGTTTTAACTTTTGCACTGAAGAAGCTGAACTCACATTAAATCCTCAGGAACTTTTAATGAAAGAAGGCTTCTAATAATTAAAAAAAAAACCATAAATTAAACAGTTAGCATATCAGAGGGAAGAGGGGGGTAGGAAACAAAAGAAAGAGCAAGTATATGAGACTAAACAACTATGATGAGAACGTTATTACTACATATCCTTTAAAAAAAATATACCTCATAGAAAGATAAGTCAGTTCCATCATATGCTTTTCATGCCTTCAGCTTGCAATCCAAAGTTCATAATGTACCTCAGACAATTACAATTGTTATCTTAATCGTCATTCACCAAGATATTTGAGCTATGGATTAATTCCATCTTTGCAATGTGCTTTGTCCTCGGTTTCTTTTTAGCTTAATATGGTACTGTGAAAGGCAGCACTTACAGAATTAATGATAGGCTTGTTTGTCATTTCAGCGGTTTGTGGATGACTGATGTTGAGACCTGTCTTTGGAATTTTTGTGTCCAATGAATTGTAGTTAGGTTTCCTGATAAGATCTTGAATTTTGATGCCAGTATCAACATCACCAAATGTCTTCCAAATTATGAAGCCATCTAAACCACAAAAAATTCTGTTTGCTTTTGTCCCATTCAATGCCTGCCCAATTTCTAGCACACATACACACCAAGTAACTCCATCTGCACAAATTATGATTTTTCATAAAAAAGACCAAAGCAGCTCAAGCAAAAATATTTTCCTTCCATAAAAAATAGCTTAATTTGTTTTCTAAAAGAGAGATAACTGTTTATGATTTAAATCACTGATAAAAGCAGTACCAGTTTAGTTTATCAGCCTTTTCAAACCAAGTCACCCAGATACAATGAGATTAGCCAAAATTTCTTGTTCATTTCTAACCACTGAAGAAATTAAAGCACAGGGAAGTTGTTGACTTTTGAGACAACAGCTGAAGTTGTATTTTTTTCCTTGAGTCAGTCCTGGAGTAGATTTCTATTGTCTCTACCTGACACTCAAAGTCAGAGGCAAGACTGAACATGAATATACTTTTTTCCAGGCTAAGCACCAAGAAATATTTTAGCAAATCTATGTTTCTGAGAGACACATAAGTGGGGTGAGACCTACAAAAGTATAATTAAGCCACCAATCTTAAAGAAACAAGGAATCTAAAATCATGTACATCCAGCCTTACCATTCAAAGTGCATGATAGTAAGAACTAAGAAAGGTCTAGATATGTAGTCCTAGCACTTCAAAAGGATGAAGCAGGAAATCATTTATTCAAAACAGTTTGACTTAGACATGCCCTTCAAATACTGAAAATACAAGTGTGAACTAAATCTGAATAGCTTCCTACACTGCATTAGTTATACGGACAATATTGGAACTAGGGGGGGGATATGTGGCTTGTGTTATACAAAAGGTCAGACTACAAGCTTATAATGGTCCCTTCTGTTTTTCAGATCTATGAAGCTATGAATAATTTAAACAATTTCGCAGGACAGAGGAACTGGATTTTAACAGCTAAGCAGGCAAAAAAATGTTTTTCACCTCACCACTAACTAAAGCTAAGTAAGATGTGCAAATAGTCTGCAAAAAGTAATGTTTAAACACTGAATAATTGTTTTCACAGCTGTACCATGGCCAATAAGTGTGGGTTTGGTGTTTCAACCTATGTACTACAGAAACACATTCAGGAGTACAGATGCGTGGAAACCTGATTAAAAGAGCAAATTCCACTTGGCTGAAGGTTTTTCCTCTGTTCGCAAATGAACACAGTAAAATGAAATGTGAAACAGCTTATTTGGTAATTGGCTTACAGACACTTGGCCCTAGGAACATGAGGCCATGGCTTCATTGGGCCTTAGCCCAGGACGCTGCTGAAAAGGAGCATCCATTCAGACACTGAAACAAGTATGCCATTCCCATCCCTTGAGAGGACTGATGCAGCTCACCAAGTGGCCACATCAGTGCTATTGTCAGCCCAGTGGAGTCAGGGAAATCATGTAGCCATGGTAATTAGAAAGACAGGATTGAGCTTATGTTAGATTTAAGAATGCCATAATGAGTCTGGGTTTCTACCAGATCAGTTGATGGAAAAGTCCAAGACAATAGCTCAAATCACAAGCATGCCTACTTTCTAGCTCATACTACCTCATACTCTGATACTTGTATACTAGATTTTTATGTCATTACTTTTACACTTGTAACCCAAAGTTTAGCATTTCCTTCATTACAATTCACACTGCATCGTTGCACAGACTCAGAAAGCTAGCTGCTGAATACAAACATTTGAATTTAAAAAAACAAACTCTGTCAATAAAGCCTTTGTACACAAACATAAAGAGAAAATAAACACTCCTGTCTCCAGCACTCCACTGGAACTCTGTCTTGTGTGTTATTAGAGATAGAAATATGTCAGAAATTCTATTGAATGACATGTTATTTTTAACTATAGTCATATCTCTGTATGAAAGAATGATGCCCTCTGTGGGGAGACAAACACTTAAAAAGCAGAGAATTTTGAAAAGGAAACTCTGAAAATAATGTACAAAAGAGTGAATATTAGGATAATTTTCTCCCCTCAGCCTTTAAAGGGCTTATAGGAACTGAAATAGTTTTCCCAGGATCCAAATCCTCTACATGTGGAAACCTATTACCTATGCTAGTGATTATTACTATCCAAGAACAAATCATGGAAGACCTCCAGGATCCTCAAGAACCATTTAAAGACTTTTAAACTACAAAGCTGAAAAATATCTAGGAAAACAAGCTATAAGAGTACTGCACTAATGTGCCCATCAGATCATTAAGGGGTTTTATACTCTTGTGTCCCATCTATCTAACTAAGAGGCTGTTGTTCCACAGCTGCTGGCTCTTCTTTCAGAACATTTCTTGAGAGAGAGTGAAGAGGCATCATTCCCAATCTGAAAAGGCTCTTTGCTACCTTGGCCACTGTACTAGCTGTTGTAAAGAATAAAAGGTAAAACCCATAGTCCTCATACCACATCCAATCTCCAGAATCTTTTCACAGCTTTTTGCTGTCTCCATGAGCTCCTCTAGACCTCTCTACTCCATGTTTATTAGATCATCTATCATTATGTGATGAAAAAAAACAGATGCTGATTCACGCAGCCCTGTTTTTCTACAAAATTTATTTCTGACATCAATATATAGGGTAAACACTATTTGGGAGCCTAAATTAAAATAAAAGTTCCCTTTTGATCCACAATTATAACTTAAAAGAAATTAATCTCTAAAGGGAATCAGCAGTATTTTCTCAGCTGCAGAGAAGAAAATATGCACCTATGAATCTGCCTGTTTGAAACTAGGAGACTGCTTGGTACAATCTTTCATCTATTTCTACTCATATTTGTTAATTTTTAAAGAGATCAAAACAGCAAGAGGATAGAATAGTCAATCCTGTCAAATTCAGAGAAGAAACACATTAGTCACCTCCTGAAGTGTGTCTCCTTTTTCCAACCCTCCTGTGGTTTATTTAGCAAAGCCAATGTTCTGCTTTTTCTTTCTGGCCAAACGCTGTTCCTCCTACTCCATCTCAGCTAACCATGCTCATGCTTCAGTTTGCCAGAGAGAAACAAAAGACAAATACCAACAACCTTAAAGCTGCACCCCACCACAGAAACTCCACCTTCCCAGCTACAAACTAATATTGTAGCCCTTCCTGTTATAGCTCTTCCTATTATTGCTCTGTGAACATGGACACACAGAGGAATCATAGCCATAGACTTTCCATCCCAGCACTAACTGTGCCAAATACTGCATAAAAATTATAGCCATAAACCCTGTAATTTACCTTACCCTGCAGACTGCTGATAGACGGGACAGAAGATGCTTTTAGAGCTCAGTAATGTATAGAGATTGTATAACCCTTTTCTAATGTTCTCCAAACTGTTCTTTGATTTTATGATAGAACCCACCGCACTGAAAATCTTTTGTATAAAGTTTGTGTGAGAAAGACTAAGAGTTCATTCCTCCAGCCTTGACAGTGAGTAAAGCCTGATGGACTTACTTCACAAAAGTAGGTTTATTTTCATGGGTAAAGTTTCAGAAAGATTTTCTTGAGCCTCATTTTCATCTTTCAGGTGCAGGAGTTCCCTGTGAATTCATTAATGCTTATAGCCAAATATATAGATTTTTATAAGTCACAAAATGTTATGTTCAATAAAAGTAGTAAACATACCAGAATGCCAAGACTTTGGTACAGCCTTTTTTTAATGAACTACAACAGGCCATATTTTTCAGCATTTCCCCATTGCTTATGATTATAAGCATAGTTCAGATAACAAAAGTGCTGTCTCATAGGTTGGATCTCCTGGCTACAGTATCTTTGTACTGAAGCAGTGTATCTCGCTCTCCAATGCCTGTTCCACATCCTATTAAGTTTGTCTGCCCATATTTCCCTGCTTTCTTTCAAATTCTTCATTTGGCAGTTCCTGTTCAAAGGTCTTTCTCCCCTTGAGGCTTTACTATTTCTTGACTAATTACCGCAATAAAGAAAAATGTCCCTGCATAAATTTGTAAACTGGAAGACTAGATGCCTCCTAATACCAGAACTAACAAAATGCATCAGAAATACTGCCTCATAAATGACAAAGCATTAGTACTTGGAAGTCTATGTGGGTCTGTCGTGGTTTAACCCAAGCCAGCAGCTATGCCCTATGCAGCTCCTTGTTCACACTCCTGGTGGGTTGGGGGAGAGAATCAGAAGAGTAAAAGTGAGAAAACTCATGGGTTGAGATAAAGACAGTACACCCAAGCAAAGCCAAACAAGGAATTCATTCACCACTTCTCATGGTCAGGCAGGTGTTCAGCCACCCCCAGGACAGCCAGGCTCCATCACACATAACAGTGACTTAGGAAGACAAACGCCATCACTCCCAACATTCTCCCTTCCTCCTTCTTCCCAAGCCGAGCACGATGCCACATGGTCTGGGATATTCCTGAAGTCAGTTGGGGTCAGCTGTTCCATTGTGTCCCCTCCCAATTCCTGAGGCACCCCCAGCCTCCTCGCTGGTGGGGTTGGGTGAGGAGCAGAAAAGGCCTTGATTCCACATAAGCACTGCTCAGCAATAATGGAACATCTCTGTGTTATCAGCACTGTTCTCAGCATAGATCCAAACCATTGCCCCAAACCAGCTGCTGTGGAGAAATTAACTGTATCCCAGTCAAATAAACCACAAGTTCTCTTCAAAAAAAAAAAA
>NDXB01003940.1:0-20656 GCA_002631895.1 Agapornis roseicollis
GAGCAGCCCTGCAGAGAAGGACTTGGGGGTGGTGGTCAGTGAGAACATGAACATGAGCTGGCTTCAGTGTAAGCTCACAGCCTAGAAGGCCAGCTGTATCCTGGGCTGCATCAAAAGGAGGTTGAAGGAGGTGATCCTGCCCCTTTACTCACCCTACGGTGAGGAAGCACCAGTTGAGGTATTTCCTGCAGCAGCAGTATGTCTGTTGCAGCATGTTGCCTATACAACTAACCAGAAATTGTGGAATGCCTTCTGAGGGTGAAAGCATCCAGATTTCCATCAAAGGTTCAGAGACATTTTTATGAGGAGAAAAAATTTTTGAGAGGAAAAAGAAAGCTTGCCAGAATTTTCCAGCTGGTTCTTGCTCTTAGCATGGGGAGGATACTTGGTGTTTTTCATAGCTAATAAAGATACTGATGTCCTGCTTTATAATGAAGCTCAATTTTGACTGTGGAAATGTGACTAATTTTGCCACAGATTTAATGCTGATGAAATAACAGTCAGTGCTATGTTCTCTAGCTTACATCTCTCACCTAGAAGCACCTTCTGATTTAACCCTTTCCTTTTCTGTGTCACTTTTGAATGTCCAAAATCAGTCTACTCAGAAGGGTTGAACACCCAAACCCATTTCTCAGTCTAAGAGGTCCTGCCTCAGGTTCATGGCCTCATCTTAGCATCGCTAGCCTTTACCAGTCCCTTGAAAATGTCTGCCCATGAAGTTAGCTTGCAGAGATTAAAAGCTATCAAAATGACTTCTTGGCTAGAACCTTAAAATGCAGACTTTCTGCAGGCCATTCGTGATTTTTGCCAAGTCCTCCAAGCAGCAGTTCCTCAAGTAACAATCTGATTAACGTGCAGTGATTAATCACTTCCTCTTTGCTGGAAAGACTGGTGAAGGAACAGGTGGAAATTTTCAGGCCGTCTTCATGTTTAGGAAGATGAGTGATAACAGATGCTGGTGCTGGAGAGATTTGTCCAAAGCATGTGTGTTCCCAGCAGATGGTGCTGCGCTGGTATCCATGAGTGGGGGATGCACCTAGAACTGCTCCTCATCCTCATACCAGCTCTTGTCCAGCACCTTCTGATGTGCAACTCAGGATGCAACGTTTATTGAGGGAAAGGGTTCCTGAAGACACTGCAGATTGCCATTATGCAATGTGAAAGTGGTCTGTTTACCCATATACATCAGTGCTGCACAATCTGAATCTCTCCTTGCTATGTTTCATTATGTTGTGTTAATCTTTAGTTCGTTTGCACTATTGATTTTGTATTGTTTTGCCTCAACGTTTGCATAATTTGCAGCATACTTCTGGGACTAATGTTCACCCTCATTCTGTTAGTCCTGTTAGATGGCCAGGGCAATGCTCCTTCTCCATTCTTAATTAAGGAATTATTGAGCCTTTTGGCTCTACTTTTATGGAGTGATTTGTAAAAGCACTTAGCAGTTAGGTAAGAAAACCTGCAAATTTTATGTTTCTAAAATCATATTTTTTGCTATTTGTATTTGCCAGCTCTGTAGAATTGTGTCAATATTCTGTCAATTCTGCCAGAATTGACACTAAAAAATGTGAATTTCTCAAACAGAAAGACATTGGTAGCAGTCAGAAATGGACATGGAGAATCAGTTGCCAGTGGCCCATGGAGTGACTAATAAGGGATCAAGGTTCCTGAGCAATGGGGAGGGGACCCCGTAAGTGACCTCATGGCCAATAAGGCCATCCTTAAAAAGAATAACTTCCTGTAGAATTTCTCTAATCATCTGAGCAGAGAAACATTTTAGCACAGCCTTTGTATCATTGGTGTATTTTGTGCCTCATCTAAACACATTCCATAGTGCTTAGATTCTGTATTTGAAGTATGCAGGAGGAATACAAAGTATACGCAAAATGCTATGAATTACTCTGTGCGTTGAAATACCACCTACTTTTTAAAGACCATATTACAAAGGTCATAGCAACAATATACCAGAACCCTTAGCATTGTTTATTAGGAAATTTTTAACACTGCTGTCAAAAGACCTGATTATCAATGTTGTGTGTAATAAGTAGAAAGCATATCAGAAATCTTCACAAGCAACAAAACAAAACAGCTTAATCTTGTTTCCCTTGCAAGGCCATGGTCTTTTCATCAGATTGGCTGGGCAGGTATAGCAGGGCTTGCAGTATTTTCTCCCTTGCCTTTGTGATTATCACTAAGCAACTGGCCCCTCACTGTTTCTCTGCTCAGAACTGGTTTAGAGAGATTTGCATCACTTTGAACTTTGTCTTTTTTAGAATGGTATCACAAATTAATGGACTAAAAGGAAGGTCCCTTGAATGAATGACATTTCTTTGTTGAAGAGCTGTGGATTACATTATCTTCTCCAGCCCTATATGGAGAGAATATAACAAACATCTTCACAGCCCCCATAGCGTCGTGCTGCTGGTGAAATCTTACAGTTTTGGAAAGGATGAATTTTGGAGGTGCCTACACAAAATATATCGAGCATGTGAGCTTGCATAAAATATCCTAATGAAGCAGTTGAGTAAATCATACACTGTCAATGCAATTCAAATAGTTTGCTACATTGCAGTACAAGACAGAAGATATTTCTATACAGAGATCTGATTTCTATAATCTGTTTCCCTCTGAAGATGAAATCTATTGCAAAAAAGTCTTTCTCTACTGCTTCTTGTAGGTAATGTCCTGGGAGAGGGGAGATCCCTGTCATCATAGAGGTTGAACTGGGCTACTCCGTAACTGGAGCATTGGCCCACTCCCAACATGTGTTGCAGATTCTGGACTATCCCACATCAGCTACAGGAGAAATGATTTTTAGAGATATGTCTAGATTTTCATCCTGAACACTGGACATAAAAAGGAGTATAACAAGAAGTGTATGTCTGTACAGTGGTTCTATCCCATGCTCACTGAATCTGCTTAGAAAGAGTGGGTTTTTTTTTTCCAGAGGTGTCAAACTCTTATAAGCTGCATCACAGATTGTATAGGTAGGATATCATCTGGGTAAAGCCTTTGTTATCCTCAATTTAATTTCAACAAAGAAAGACAAGAGAAGAGGATGCCCTGGAGATTTTCCAGTGCAGCCTTCATCCCTTTTTATTCCACCATGAAATGAAGAGACACCCCTGAAGGTACCACACATTTCTCATACAGGAAGCATTGAGATGCAAAGCAGCAAGATGCAAATGTTATGTGCAACCCTGTCATTAGGAAATGACATACACATGGTGTTTATAAAGTGCCTGTTGCTGACATGAGTTACCTCGTTAGTTCCTGGGCGAAGCTGATTGCCTTCAGTGTCAAGTATCTTTGGGGAACAAAGGAAAATCAAATGACTTCTGAATGTCATGGAAATACCAGTTGGTATTTCCATTATATTCACCAGTATAGTGAAAGCCTGTATTTTTAATTCAGGTTTTAATTCCATTAATGATCAGGATTTTTGGCTCATCCTTATAGTGAACTTTCATAATAAGTAGTAGGAAATTATCTGAGGAACTCCATTGCTTGATACAGATAATTCTGGCAAGTTTATTGATGTTTCAAAATTCAACCCCTACGATTAAAGTTACAGAGAGCCTGATGGCACAGTTATGCTTCTCTTCTAAATGACTTCTTCTAAATTATCTGTCTTTCAGTAATGGCTAGTATTACAACTTCTGGTATTGGATGTTTCATTTGAAGAAACCTCATTCTTCCATGTGGGTAAGAGCCATTCTGCTCTCTCCGTTGAGACTGTATGGAAAGGGGCAGACTGTCTTATGAAGACGGTATGAAAAATCCCATCTCTGTACTACAGACATAATAGGAAATGCCATTCCCAAACTCTGCAGAAACACCAGGGAAAGCGTGCTCCTGCCCCAAACAACCAAACTCTTAATCGATTTATTGCAGCCTGTAATGTGATTTTTTTTCCCCTTGGCACTTGCTCAGAATGGCCGGGTCTCTTCCTTTTCCCTGTTGCCATTCCCTGTGCCTGGCATACGCAGTGGGCTAAGGTAGCTGTGCTCATGCCGGGAGTTGTTGAACTTCCCTTGAACTTCCCCTTACAGCAGCGCAGCAAGCCACCATTTATTTTTAATTGTTCCCCACTGTGTAGGCCAATTAAGGATGAAGCCAGCAGGGCAAGGATCACTGGCAAAGCCTTTGAAGGGAGCAGACCCAGCATTTGCTTCGCCAAAAGGCTGCCATTCACACATTTGTGTGAGAATGCAAACAATTGGGCTCACTCAGTGGGATCAAGTGCTATCTAGTTCAGTCTGAACCACTTTCTAGTGCAGATGGCAGTGAGAGTGGCAGCGCCACTGAATATTATCCCCGGGGTTAGAAACTTTCCAAATGAGATTTACATTCCTGACCCTCCCCGTTTCAGCGGGGAACACCTGCTAAAGCAGCTTTAGGAAATGCCTCTCGTTAGCAGCTTCTGTTCGAGCTCAGATTTTCATAGCCATTGGAGTTCAGCAGACTTAAGAACTTGCTCTTTTGATGAGATGAAAGGGAAAATGTTAGAGGATGGTAGGTACAGCCTCAATTTTTGGCTCATTTTTCCTGCTACCTTAATTATTCCTTTAAAGCCCTTGTTTGACGCGTTTATTTCCCTATCTTTTGAACCTTCTGGAAAAGAGGATGCCTGGGTTTCCTAAATAGCTTGGTCACTTCAGGAAATCCTGGATGGAGGGTTTGCTGGGTAGGCAGGAAATAGCAATCAAATATTTTAGGTGCTTTAGGAAAGGAATGAGTCTGCAGATTTGGTCAGGAATGTTGTGAGCAGTCTGTGCTTTCGTGCTTCTGTGGGACAGAGCTGGTGTTTATGTCTACTTGCACTCAGAAATGGGAAACGTTGGGGTACATACGATCAAAAAATACTGAGGAAAGTAGGAAACCGAAATGAAGGAAAACTAGTTTTATCCTGGGAAAGGTTTTGTGCTGAGTCACTCCAGGATGGCTTGCTGTGCCTAGTATGGGCTTGTACAAACCTTGGCCATGGCTCACATTGTCGGCATCATGGCTGCTCAGTGTTAGGGACACACAAGCGCTGGGCTCTGGAGAGGTTTGGCGTCTCCTGATGTCTGAACACGCATCCTGCAGGTAAATATTAGTCAAAATGAGTCCAGATTCTGGCTTTGTTTTTCTTCTATGAACTGCAGGAGGAGCCTGCTGGTGTTTCCATGAGCTAGTCCCCCAGGAGAGCCTCCAGTTACACACTGGTGGGGATGGTGAAAGCAGCTGATGCAGCCAGTCTTCCTGGTTAATGACACTGTCCTTCCCTGCTGTCTATCTGCACATCTCTGTGATGCCAGTTCCACAGTTTTCAACCTTTTTTGTTTTATATATTTAATTTATAAATCTCTCCAGGTTTTTTCAGTGGAGAGGACAACTCTAGATGAGAAATCTTAGCATTTTGTGAATCACTTAAAAATTCGGACCACAGCTCATACCTGTACACAGCATCTTTTCCAGACAAAGATAGTCTCAAAAATACTCATTACACCTCTTACCTGGGCATTTGTTCAGCCATCTCTCTAGGGAAGCCCTGTGTGTCTAAAAGGACTGATGTCAGGTCTTAAATGCTATTCTTTATGCAGCAGCAATGGAAAATGGTGCAGCTGAATCAAGACTGCAATTCCATCACGTGTAGGCAGGTTTAATTTCATATGTATGCCATGTAACCTGATTTCACACATATAGAAAAAGGATGCTCTCTAGCTCTAAATCGGATTTCCCCAGCAGAAGCTCCTCCAAACAACTGTGATGCAGAAGGCCAGTGTGGCTTGGGTTATTCCCAGGGGTTCCCCAGCTCCCCAGGCCCCTGAAGTGCATCACTGCTCTCTGGGCACAATGACTGCAGCCCAGCAGGAAAGAGGAGGATTGTCGTGAGACACACTGAGCCCTAGGAGTGTCTGCTCCCTGCACTGCTGAGCTCTCACTGGTGCAGCTCAGCAAAGAAACAGTGATGCTGCAGATGACAGGACTGGCACGCCTCTAGAGCTAGGGAAGGAATGGAGCTTCTGGTGTTACTTTAGTTCTGATCCTGGTTTATCTCTTCCTGTGTGACTGCTTTTTAGCATTTCCCTGCATGTAGACTTCTGGGGCTGCTGCAGCTTTCTGTGCCATATGAAGTCATTGTGAGGATCAGTTACTGATGGCTGTTACTGCAAGCTAGCTATTAAAGTTACTAAGGGTTTTGTGGGTGTTTTTTTCTTACATTAAATGTATTCCAGCAGTAATGTCAAATTTTAATTAAATTTCATCATTTATGACACCAAGAAAAGCACTGTTATTTTACAAGATGTTCACATCTCTGTCAAGTGTAATTTTGTCCTCATTTTTAAGAAGCTAATCATTCCATACAGAATATGTATAAAATGAATTGCTGCATTTGAGTTTTGGTTTTTGGTTTTAGGTTGCTTTTGGTTTTGTTTTTTCCTTTAGATACCTGTATCATTAATATTATAGAGAGGGAAATTCTCAAACAGTCTTTTTGGAAAAGAAATAAAGCTTCTTAAAACCATATAAATAATAACTGAAAAGAGACTTACTTGTGCTTTCCTGATAATGGAATAACATGGTGTCTGTATATATTTTAATCTGGCTTTCAGTGATTGCAGAGCACAGTGATATAACAGTCTTTAGATTTCAGAGCCTGGATTCAGCAGTAGGTGCAAAATTGTTTTCATTATGGTAGCAAATTGTAGTGAGGGAAGAGACAAAGCTGTTCAGTGTTAGACAAGGGTTTATCTCTGATTGCCAGTAGTGTATGTTTTGTAAGTTAGGATATGTATTTATATGGCTGTTACATAAATATATGTGTGTGTGTTTGGAATGCAGCTTTCCAAAAGCAAGCCAGATATGCACTCCTGTGTGTAGTTAATCGTTTTCCTCTGATGCTTATATCACAAAAGCTCAACAATTGTGTTACAGCCCCCCCCAATGTTATGATTGTTTGTCTTGTTTTCCCCGTGATTGATAAGTTCTTGGTGCATCAATACATTGAAAGCAAGTTTATATACAAAACCAGGAGCCTCTCGTATCAGGAAAACAAAAACATTAGGTAAAAGGAAACTGCTTATATTCATGAGCACCTATCAGCATTTAATAAGACAGCATCCAATTGAGACCAAAAGCCATATCCTGCCTTGTATCAACTGTGTTATCTGGGGCTGGGGATTTCACTTATATTTGTTTCCCATGTTTTTGCAGTCAGAAAGTCTTTGAAAGAAAACTTTTGTTCTGGTTTCTTCCTGAGATGAGAATCACATTTCAGTTACCAGAGAGCGGCTGGTTCTGCAGCTACTGCAGTAGTTTGAGTATATTTAGTAAGAGGAATAAAGCTTGCGCCTGTGGTCTAGAAAGTGCTCTGCTGCTTCTCCATAGTGTGAATATGTCTTAGGAATGCTGCAGTGTTAAAACAGAGAGCCTACCATGATTATCCATGCTGCTAGAATAGCATGCAGAAAACACATCAGGCATTGGAGATGTTAGGTATTCCACCCACAGCAACTGAGACACTGCTGCCTGGGGAGCAAGATGGTCACAGGAGTACACGGGAGTCTGCAGGGAGAGAGGATGACCATGCTGCAGGAAAGTAGCAATCAGACTTTGAAAACAAGTGATGGGAAGAAAAGATGGCTATTTCTGGAATTGTGAGGTGAGACCCGAGGACCTGGATTCAGTATTTGCTTTGGCTTAGGCCCCTTTGTCATAGTGGGTAAAACATCTTCAGCATTTCTGTCTTTCAGTCGCCCACAGGCACCTGAGAGGTAGCAGTGTATCTGCATGCGAAACCAAATGGATGAGGAGTCATGTAGATGCAAACACAAGACAAGGTGCCCCTCAAGACCATTTCTCCTTAAGATGATCATAATGCAGAAAAGATTTCTGGTCAGCAAGCTCCAAATGCCTTACTGTAGTTCCTTATTTAGAGGTATTTCCCTGGGAACTTCCCTGGCATGGTTCTGTTCCATGTACCACCTTTCTCAGAACCTGTCTGCTGTTTTCAAAAGAGAGGTTTGCCCTACCTGGGCACAAGTATTTGTCTTTCAGTTCTCATCTGATTTCAGTGTATGGGCAACATCCACTATTCAAGAAATATATGTTTTCTGTTGCTGGGGGGATTGCTTTTCTTTCCCCTGTAGGCATCAATCACAGGAGCAAACACCTTCCTGACCCCATGCTTGGGTTGTGAAGCTGCAAAACCAGCACTGCAAAGGAGCTAGCACTAACCTAAAGTTACAAATGTGCTCTCAAAAATCAGCATGCCCCAACTGTTAGCAGAAATGACTTCTTTACGAAGATGATGCTGCATTTTATTCTCCTCGTGCAGCCTGCTGTCTATCTTATTAGCCCAAATTTGCATTTGATGGAACTGCATGCCACGGATTTTGTCACCAATTATCATGCTTTTTAAGGGAGGATGTTTGTGATTTGGGCTGAAATATGCTAATTACTGAAAGCCACCGACACATAAAGAACTCAATATTTCAGCCTACTCCCCACACCACCGAGAGCGGTGAATGCGAAATACCACCTGTCAGGCACTGACAGCAGGCACACTAGATATTCTGTGGTGTCCTATGGAGTAAGAGAGATGTGGAAGATAAACATGCTGGAGGGTGTGATGCTACTGCTTGCCTCTGTGATGTGAGCACGGAGCAGCCTGGCATCGCGGCGTGGCAGGAATTCCTCAGCTGAGCATGAAAGGCAGCATTGCATGCCTTTCAGCATGAGCTTGGCAAGGCTTCCCATACCTAAAGGGAGAGAGTTTGCACAGAGATTTCTTTGTTTCTTTAAAAACCCATGCTTGCAAACCAGCAACTTACAGACAAGGACAATACCAAGGATTGTTCTGAAAGTGCTTTAAAAAGATTGCAGAAGGGGACTGCTGATTGTTCAGAGCAATGCAAAGCTGTTGCTACCCATTCATTTCATTAATCCTAAACGCCCAGCCACAGTTTAATTCCTAGATGTACTGTATGCCCTTTCGTATATAATCAGCCTAATTTGTCTTCAGCTGCAAGCAAGTGAACCAAGATTCATTAAGTTAAGCAAGATAAGCAAAAACATTATTTGCTCACAGATGGGTAAGCCAGCTGATATCTTAAGATAAATGAAGAGAATTTTGTTGTCTTTTCTTAGCTGCTATAAGGAGTCCTGCGGACAGAAGAATGACAAAACAAACTCTCTCCCTGCATGTTTTTAATTAATTAAACAGGAAAAGACTAATAGATCTCATCCTGGAATCTGGGATCCTAATTTGCAATGTTGGACATTGTTTTGACTTCAACTGGCACTTCTAACACATACTTTTCACAAGAGGTTTTCAGAAAGACCGTGTGTAATATTAGATGAGAGGTGCTTAATTAATGTAGGAAAGTGCCAACAAACTATCAGCCAGCACTGACTTGTCTTGGATTTGAAATAAAAGGTATTTGCTCTGTGCTGCCTGCCTAGCAATTACCATTAACTGTGTGTGGATTTAAGCCAATTCTTAATGAAAAAGGGGCCAGCTCACAACAAATGTCACCCATGTTGTCTTGGGCTGCAGATAGTGTGGTGAATGAATCAAACAAAATCGGATGTTAAATCTGGCTGACCCCGGGGCATCCGGGGGGAGGCAGAGATCAGCTGTGACTGCCTTCATCCTTGTGCTCTGAGGGCAAAAGGCTATAGCTAAATCTGTCACACCTCTCTCCCAGATAGCTAAATAGCTGCAATAGAACATCATCTTATCGAAAGAGAATGTACACAGATGAAAGTGATGAAAATCGAAACCCTTTTAATCCCAGGGACCTTACTGAATAGTGGCAGGGCTTGCTTCTAAGATAACTGTACAACAGCTTTTGAGACACATTCTTTCGCCTGACTACATGCAGGCGAAAGCAGGCAGGGATTGGAGAAAAGTACTTTCTAGGCTCTGGCAGTTTCTTGGTAGGGGAGCAGAGTTCAGGACAAGTTGCAAGTGTCTCAGCCCTGTATCTCAGTGTTGCATCCTCACAAGGTCAGAGAAGAAATGAGCGCAAACTCCTGCTGCTTATCTCTGTCTCCCCAGGCGAAATGCAGGAAGGTGGAGGAACAAGGGGAGGACATGTCCCGTTGTGCCCTCTGGCACCGTGAGGGTAGTGACCCCCTCTAACTTGGGCTGTGGGAGAAAGTGGCACAGTTTGCTTGACAGAAGGAAACTTTGCAGTGAGGAGGTTACTTTAGGGAAGAGGAGACTAGATCTCCCCAGGACTATGTATGGAACCCGAAGAGTGTGAAATCTGCAGAAGTTCTGCTAGCCCTTGGTGAAAGGATTTTGATCAATGGAGGGCAGGGTAATTGCTTTGGGACTGGTTAGAAACCATGGAGCTGGATCCCCCTTTTCTGTCTCCCACTCCCAATTGTCATGAATGGCTATTATGAAGGTCCACTCCCTGATTTCTCACCTATGTGAGCCCAACGGGCAGTTGGTAGCTCCCATGAGCTTCAACATATAGAAGAGGTAAAATATCTACTAATTGCCTGGCCTAAGGTTTCATGTCATCATCATCTTCCTTCCCTTTGAATAGTTTCCACATGGCAGTTTAGGGTAAGGATTTTCTGTGCCACCGTCCTACTGTATTTCCCCTGTCCTTTCCCAGTCTCCACCTGCCTTGGGCAATCTCTAGGAGAGACGCTTTGTGCATATGTATTTTTCTGACAACAGCACTTAAGCAGAATGGATTTTAACCCTGCCTGGGGCCAGGTGTCTGCATTCCCTGCTGGTGGATAAAGCCTCTTCCCCTGCAGCTATTCATGCAGTGGTTTTGGTCTGGCTGTTCTGAGGCAGCATTGCCTCTTTTTTATGCTTTTCTTTTGTCTGAGTCTGTTTCTGTGATAACCATTGAAGTTTTCTAGTGAGTCACATCAGTGGCCCCCAAAAAGAGCAAAGCAAACTGAGTTTCTCTTTTGGGATTCAGAAGGGGATCTCCTAGCTCCTTGCAAGTCATTCATACTGCTCTTGTGTAGGTACCCTCTGAAATCCTGAGGTCTCATCAGCAGAAAGTGTCCCAGGAAGAACAGTGGGTGCTTAGCACTTCACTTTCTCCCATCTGTTTCTCATGGAGAAAATGGTGACTGAGTCCACCTTGTATGCAGTCCATGGGAATTGTCTGGGCTGATTCAGGGAGGATGAGCTGGTCAAAGTATCTGCTTGGAAAACGAATTCTGTTTAGAGGACTTGTTATTTCTTTAGGTTAGCCAGGCATAGCAGCCAAATCAAGGTTTTCCTCATACTCTTGAGAGCAGAAGTGAGGAATAAGGGATGATCATATTTTGCACTGGCTTCTCATTGGACACCTTCAGTCTCAGATCCCTCAGCTATTCTGTGGTAGTGGGGCTCAGCAAGCCTTTCTCTTCTCAACCACTTTCAGATGCACTGAGGGAGCAATCTTTGGTACCCACTTGCAGCACTGGTTGCCTCCCATTACCCTCCTGTGTCTCCTCGCCATTTGGATGGGCAAACTGCTGTTCCTGCTGTTATTAACTTTTGGGTTTTTTTCTCAAAAGCAATCAAACTTGTAATATACTGAATGAATTTTTCAGCTACCTGGTTGTGTGTGTAATTGAAGGAAGTGGTTAATTTTTGAGCACAGTGGGCTATTCACAGCACTAAAATTAGTTTTGCTTTTGTTAGACCAGAGATCCATTTGCCGCTAACACAGCCAAGGCACAAATCAGTGTTTATGTGAGAGATCAAAAATGCATTGATTGACCAAAACCTTCTGTGCCACTGAACACTGGGCAGTGATCTAACCCGTGGTGAAACAAATAACCTATCACAGCATTGGAATTACATGCACGTAGTGGAAAATTCTCTTCTTTTTTTTGTTCACAAAAGGACTTGATCACATGCCATTATTCAGGGAGTAGCTGAAATGTCTGCAGGCCTTTGCTCTGTAATCTGAAAAGCCCTTTGCTTTTTACCATCATAGGCTTTGGCAGCTACAAGAAAATGCAAAATGATGGCTGTGCTTGTATCGATTATCTTCCTAATTCTTCTTCCGGTGAAGTCCATCACAAACCTGCTGCAGCCTCTGGTGAGAGTGAGTGCAGGCTCTGTATAACTGCAGTTGCTTTAATGCAAATTTACTTACTTGACACTTGAAATTCTGCATTCTTGCTGCAGTTATGCTGTAAGCAGCATTCAGTTAACTGACTCCAGGAAAAGGCTGAGACTGCTCATGCTTACCTATACTCCTATTTTTCTCTGGAGAAGTTACAGACCCCAGCCTGGAGTGGGTCCTGTAGCAATTAAGAGCTTTTTTCTGCTTCCCCTGATCACCTGTGAGACTCCTCCAGCGTACTCTGTCTTTGTGATGGATATGCTGCTCACAGGCACTTGCTCATTTTGATGCTCTGCGTGAAGTCTCTGCTTCATTCACATGTGGCTCCTTATCTCATTATTTATTTCATGACCTCTCTACCTGTTCTGATCTTCAGTCACTCCAAATTCTCTTTGCTGCCTACTCTTGCTCAGTTTGCTCAGTTAGAGGCCATGCATCTGGTTTTATGGGTCACAGGGAATGAATAGGCTGTGGTTGAATGCCTTCTTCTTCAGGTGAAGAAGGTGGTATCTAAAGTTCTAAAGCTGTTCAGTGCCTTTTATCAGTTCTTTGCATTGTCCAAACACAGTATGTATAGACATTTATAGACTTTGCCAATAGGCATGTTCAGCCATAGCTTTAATTCAGTATGCACAAGAGAAGTCACGAGGCCATGGCTCTATCCAGTCTGTATTCTGGGTTTGTAGGTTCGGTGGAGAAACAGAAATTGAGCAGTTTCTGCCATCTCTTCAAGAGAAGCAGTGTACACCTGGACAACCCTGATGCTGTGTTACAAAGAGGAGCCAGCACAGGGGAAGATTAACTCCTTCCTAGCCGGGACGAAGTGTATGCCCAGAGCAAAGCTTTTTGGCAATAATCTTGGATTACCTGCTTCCACTATGAGCCTGAGCAAGGTTAGGACCCCAGTTTAACTTCATATTATATCCTACCTGCCTCCATGCATCCAGTTTTGCATATGCGAATCAGCAACCTATGCTACTTAAAAACTGGCTGCAGTTCACCAGCTGCCTGTCCGTGCAACATTCAGGTTCTGCAGACTGCTGCTAAAGGAAGAGGCAGAGCAATATAGCATAACTGATTTGGTTTTCCTTTCAGAGAAATCTCTCTGCCCTAAAAAAGCTGGAATGTTTAAAAGCATCATTTGCCAATGTTCATATGGAGAATGCTGAGTACCAAGTGGGTGCAGGCATCCAGATAAGTCTTTAGAAAATGTCTGTCCCAAAAGTGAAGAAGACTTAAGTTTGTGTTTTAGAACCTACCTGCCCTATTTCACTTCTGACCTGTTACACCCTGGGCTGGTCCTGCCATGTGTTACACCAGTGCACACTGACATGCACTTCATGGTAGTCTGTGACAACTAATCTAGGAGTACCTTTCCCTTCCTATCCTCTTATTCTCCCCTTGCAGGTGATAAATGTGTTCCTGCTCATGGCAGGGGGATTGGAACTAGATGACCTTTAAGGTCCCTTGCAAACCATTCCATTCTATTACATATATTCATGTGATGAGATGCTGCTTAAATCTGACTGGAGAAAAGAGTTTGAGAGTGGGTACCAGGTTTACTGGGACAAGTTACAGGCAGTTTCTGATTGGTAGCTGATGATGGAGGAGGGTTGTTATGATGTTGTCTGCAGGGACAGAGCCCTGCAGACAACGAGGCAAAGAGGAGAGATATGCACATGGATGTATGAAACTTGGTGCCTCCATAATCAGACTGAGGAATTTCTCATGTGTGGCTAAGAAGTTGTACTGAATCCATCCATGCTCAGATCTATGGCAAATGTGATTGTACAAAACACTCAGTGAAATACAAGCCATGAAATAAAATTAAGGAACTGCAAAAAGACAGTCAGCTGAAATACTGTGGGAAGGACCTGGCTGTTGGCTGACTGTACAAAGGAGCAAGGTGAGGTCCTATGGGCTTACATGAGCACTGATCCCTGGTTCCTGCTCAGATGTTTACATGCTTGCAGTTGAGCTCTGTAGAAACTACAGATGCTTCTGTGGTGTTTCAGGAGGAAGTACATTTTATTCCTCTTTTAAAATCACAGAATCACAGAATGGTTTGGGTTAGAAAGGACCTTGAAGATCACTCAGTTCCAAGGCCCTGCCATGGGCAGGGATACCATCCACTAGGCCAGGTTCCTCCAAGCCCCATCCAGCATGGCCTTGAATGCTTACAGGGATGGTGCATCCACAACTTCTCTGGGCAAAAATGGGCTACACAATTCATATAACCTGGCAATTGTGTGTAGGCAGGGAGTTTAATTTGGGAGAACAAACTCCTGGTCACGGTTTTTCCCCCCTCCCAAAGCAGTGTGCTTGAGGACCAGTGTCCCAGCCCTCTTTTCTCCAAAGCTCAGGCACCAAGTCGTCTGCAGAGGCTGAGGCTGGAAGCACAGCTGATCATCTTGAGTCTGGAGAAACTTTTCAGGTTGAGACTTGTGTTATGTTCAGCTCACAAACAGAAGATATTGGAAACTCATTTGCATTGCAAGTGTGCATTAAAATGCATGAGGCGTAAGGCTGGGGCTAGTGGAAGAGAAATGCGTGCAATTTGTGGAAACTGTGGATTGTTATGACTCCTGAATTGGCATATTTATATGCTTCATTGTTCTCAGATTTGGGATTTTGTTTGTCAAATCTTGCATGTGTGACATACATACCATGACAGGCTTTTTTCCCCTTTTCCTTCACTTTCAGTGCAACCAATGTCATAGCATAGCCATGTGATAAGCTAGATGATCCAAGAGAGATCCCATCCAGCCTGAATCATACTTTTCAAGGAATACACTTGCTAAGGTATTTGTTAAGAATTCATAATGCTACAAATCACAGTTGGGGAAAGAATACAAATCCTGTGTGATGTCTCCAAGACAGTATTTTTAATTCTCCTTTCTCAGTAAACACAGTAAAGTTGAAGGCAAGATTAAGACATGTTATGTGAAGGATCAAAAAATGTTTCTTGACACATAACATTAAGAGGTGTTTTTGGATTTGGGATGCCAAATAATTCCCAGCAGAGGTGTAGAACCCTTTGGAAATGTAACTCATGCAGACATGTACTGAAAACCAGACAAGCTTGTTCATCGTAATCCCTGTTTTGCAGGACACTTGGAGGAACTTAGTAGATCCTGCAAAAGTTTCAGAATCTTCAGGTGGAAAAATCACTGATATGAAGATTTTAATCACCTTTCATATGTTGCTGTATGGGACCAAGAAGTCATAACATGTCATAGCATGTAAAATGTTATGTCACTGGTTACATAAATTGTATTTCTTTCAGTCTAAAAAATACCTAAGTGAAAGTGTATTTCAAGAGAAAGATTGTATCACAAGTTGGATATTCCCATATAAACGTGATAGATAATACTTTTCTATTAGATGCATTCAGCATTCCTGTCAGGGTACAGATGTTCTAGACAGCCTCCTTTTGAACAAGGCAGAGCAGCCTCACCATTAACTTCAGAAGCTCTGCAGACCACCACTGTTCAACCATGCCTCTTGCCAAGTCACCTGGGTCATTGTCAGGACTGAAGCTAGGCTGCCATGAGGTAGGTTACACATCTCTGGTCCTGTAGGGAGAATGAGCTTATTGGCAGCATGATTAAACCATCAGTGGAGAAGAAGAAAGAAATTTCACATCTTGTAGTTTTTAACTACAGGCAATGGGAAAAGCTGCCAAAAGAAGGATTGATTGACCACTGCTGGTGCTGGGCTTGGAATTCAGTAGCTGGGAATATGGTAGATGTGTGGGATTTGTGACTGGATGGGAAAAGGGGGAGACAAGGAAGTCCTTTTTGTCAGAGCTGATCTGAATGAGAGGCCAGAAAACTGGCATCGTCTGGCATGACAGAGGTGGTGAGAGAAAGGCCCCATTTCTCATGAGGGGTAATATAAAGTGAAGTTGTGCAGCTTCAGGTGAGAACAAGCTAACCATGAAAAACAAGTCAGGGAAAAAATATAGTGTATTTTTAATGTTTGTGTGGCTAGAAATTGTTGTGAGTGCTAAATATTATGTTCCCTAATGTGTAAAATGGTGACTAATACTATTACATTCTGTTATACAGAACCTCTTGGGATGCAAATTCAATGAGACAAAATAAATAACTGTGAAATAAAGAAAAAGGAAGGAGGAGAACAAAACCCTTTTCCCCATTTCAGTGAGAATGTGCTGGTTGACAGCCGAGTTGCAGAGACATTTCTCCTCCCGGCTTGGGCTCTGCTCAGGGAGAAGAGAGATGGGAAGGTAAAGGGGTAGTGAGGAAACGGGTCCAGTTGTGGATGGGAGCTGCCTGACAGCAGATACTCTCAATCTGTTCCCCTCATCCCTTTCAAACCCGTGAACACAAGCCACATGCCTCAAACGGTTAATGCAAAGCTCTCGGTGGCTTTTTGAGAGCCCATCAGCAGCTTTTCCTACAGTAGCTCTGCTTCAAGACTGCTGCTTGGGGAAAGTGGCATCTCGCTGTCACCACTCTCCCAACTCCTGCTGGACACCGCTGGTGCTCTGCAGGCAAGGCCACGACCCTCCTTCTCTGCTGTGCCTGCATTCATTCTTACCCTGAGTTTTTGTATCATGCATGTGTGCTGCTGTCAAATGAAGTTACTGATCTGTAAGCAGTAAGGGAGGTGGGGGGCAGGATCTTGCCTGACCAGATTGCTTGCTGCAGTGAGATGATCTCATTGGTGGCCATGGGAGCAGTGATGGATGCCATTTGTCCCTATGTTAGCAGGTTTTTGCCACAACATCCCATAGCACCCTTGTAGCCAAACTGGTGAAGTGTGGCTTGGCTGTTAGGGGTCAGTTCTGTGCCTGGTACAGTTTAATGTTTTTACCAGTGAGCTGGGCGGGAGGACAAGATACCCATGACACATTCCCCATGGCACTCTGAAGCTGTCAGTCTTTGCAGGTCCTAGCTCAGCCGCTTCAAATGCCCCGCATCGACAGCCAGGAACATCCCTGCAGGTCCCACTGGTCACTGCTGTGGCTACACTGAGGGGCTGGAGGGTGGGAAAACCCCACCCAGTATGAGAGGAAGAAAGCCATAGGATTATTTCCCTAAACCCAGCTATAGTAAGCGGAGCTGAATGCAGTGTGCCAGGGTGCGTCTTGTGTGCGGCCGTTTCTAGGGGAGTGATTTTTGTCTTTTCACTTTTAATTAGACAGGCTGAAATTAGCAGCATCTACTGTTGATATTCCTCTGTGAACAGCTAAAGCACTTTTAATCAGCAGCCTTATTAACATGCAAAAGAGTGATATGTTTTGATTTCAATCTGGAAGGGTGTCCCCTTCTTCCCCCCCCCCCCGAGTTTCCATTTCGGTATCTTCTGCTATAAATTAAGGTGAAATTGCTGTGTTGTGGCCATATAAGAGAGCTCAGGTTATCTGGGGAAAGAAGGAAGACTTGATGGAGAGGTTCAGAAGCTCCCATCTGGGCTGGTATTTGTTCTGCTGTATGCAACACCCTGCTGTGGGACAGCAGGAGGCTCACCCGTGCTGCTGTGCTTCCTCACAGGGTAATTAAAATGAACACGATCTAACTGTTCTGCTTCCCAAAGGCACTGGATTTTGCTCAGCTATCTCCTCCTTTCCCGACCTACAGGACTGGCCAGGAGGTACAAAGTTTTTTATTCCTTAATTGCTGAATCACTTCACCAGTATATTTGCATTACTGTGTTCATATGCAGATGACTGGTGCTGGTCTACACATAGACTCATGCATCATGCAGGATTTCACTGGGTCTTGCTAAGAACATCAGGTCCAAGATTTGTTTCCTTCCTGTGAAGATTTTGTGCTGATGTGGCAGCAAGCTTACTTTGTCCATGTTTTTGAGCTGTTAGCTTTGAGAAAGACAGGCATCAAGATGGAAACTGGGCCAAAACGACAAAGTGGGTAGCTGAGGACTAGTTTTGGGCTGTAGAACATTCAGAGGTCTTCTCCCCACCTTGGTACAGCAGGAGGAGAGAGTCATGCCTGCCCACTTTGCACCCTTGCAGAGGAGACTCTGGCACCCAGCCCCTTCCACACTTAATGCTGATTTTTGTAGGAAAAAGTTTCATTTTTTGTAGGAAAAAGTTTAATTTCAAATTTGGATTTTTTTTCCCCTCAGAGAAAAATCCCAGAGTTTGTCACTGTTACCCTGGGTTATGTTCAATAACAGCATCTGGCTTTTTACATTAAACTGTTTCCAAATACAGATCTTTCCTTCTATGAACATTTGTTTTTCCTGACCAGATCTAACTATGAGACTGGGTGGACTCCAGTCATGTGCTTAAATCAGAAGAGATTTGATGTAGGGATCAGATGTAGGTTAAACTGGTTCATGTTGGGTCTGAACTGAGCAGATTGTGAAAAGCAGGAATTTACACAGTGTACCTCAGCCGGTCTTGAACTATTTGCCCTAGGCCAGTTGCGTGATTACAAGTGTTGAGTAACAGGATGTTATCTGGTGTTCATACCGCCTCCCCAGCCAGGTACACCTCCCAGGCAGAGACACGGGGATATAAACTCAAGAAAATAAAGGATATTTTCTCATAATCGAATCAGAAGAGGACCTTAGTGGGGGGGGAGGGAGGGGGGCAAAGTCCCCATGAGCCCCAAGCAAGGGGTGATGCCTGCCAGAGAGGGAGCTGCCTGTGAGGCCACAAGCCAGGTAGGAAGTCAATCACTGAAGTGAGGTTTTGAATAATCCAGAGACAGGACTGATGGGGAGAGAGATGGAATGATGGACAGATGCTGTGGGACTGACATGGGGTGCTACAGCCCTGGCTGTCATCTGTGCACAGGGACCACTTAATCTTCAAAAAGCCTTTGAAGAAAGGGACTTTGATTCCTCAGCTACTGCCTTAAAGAGCAAGAGTCTTATGATAGAGAGGGGATAACCACAATGCCTCTGAATGACATTTGCTTCAGAGAGTTGGAAGGGCAGACTTTTGATGTGTTTTCAGCATGCCTTTCTTCAACTGCAATTCCTCCTGTCTCTGGGGAATTGGAGACCTGTGTGTCCCTGGAAATTAAAACACAAACTGGCTTCAGTGGTATTTCCTGAAATGCGTTTTCATCTCATTAGATCTGTCCTAACAGCAGCCCCGAAGCGTCCAAGATTTCATTTTCATCTAGTAGTGATCAAAAGCAACATCAGCAAGGAATAAATACACAAACCCCTGCTGTGGGGATATTAATTCACATGACAAGACAGTGTGGTTTGCTTTATTAAAAAAGAAAGCTCATGTGAGAGTTTTCTTGGTCACTGTTTCAGTCACTGTGAACATCTGTATATTGCAGTGTGGGGTTTTTCAGGGTCCTGGCTTTGAGGGAATAGAGTCTTCAGTGTCTGTGAATGAAGCTGCAGCCCTGGTGAAGGTGCCGAATCTGTGACATGCCTGGGACACGGGCAGCCAAGTTGAGCTTGGCTGCACTATGCTGGAGGCATTCATGTTGATGGTGTTTGGCTATTGGAAATCTGCTCACTCATCCTGGCAGAGACAGGGAGATTTTTTGGTGAATGCTTTCCCTTTTCCCCAGTACAAATACAAATCTTGCAAAGGCAAAAAACCCCCAACCCCAGCTAGGTGGGCTGTCTTTCGCATGGGTTAAAACAAGCCAACTACACCCAAAGCTGCCCAAGACCTCTTGCAAACCGAGCAGGGAGAGCTCATTCTGCCTGCCTTGACCCTGGATTATTCTCACTTCAGCACCAGGACATGCACCACCTCTCACTGCACACTCACTGCCGCATTGCAGGGCAGGGGCATTTCTAGGTTTCTTTTCCCTGAGAGCAGACATTTCTCGCTCCATGACAGGATGAGTGATGCTGTTCCCTTGGCTGTTGGGAGCAGTCACCAGCTCTGCTTTTCCTTCCCATGACACTGAGCAGCAAAGGCGTTGCCATTTTGAATTCAAGGCTTGAAGACAGCATGCTTTTAATTCAAGTAATAACAGTAGAAAGGCTTTTTCAGCAAAGCAGCCACCAGAATGTTATTCACTACTTTTGGGTTTAGACTAGCTGAAAGTGGGAAGAAATCAAAAAACCACTCCTGCAGGTAAAGAGCTGCTGCTTCGCACTAGAGAGTTATCACACACTTGTGGCTGATGTGGGAGATGCTGCCATTATGTGCATTATGTCTCCCTGGAGGTCCCTATGGTAGAACAACAACAGAAGTTTATTTAGAACAATAATAAAGTAGGTATGTTGAACTCTAGTGAAGGGAAAGGTTATGGAGTGCAGGTCTGCTTACCCTGGAAACACCTTGAGGATGTGTAGCAGTTCCTGGTGCCTGTGTGGACTTTTGTTCTCCAGGAAGCTTCTGCAACGCATCTCTAGAGTTGGGGTAAGTGCTGGCTGTTACTATGGAAAACAGTATTTTTACATCATAAGAAAATAGTCACATAAAACCACTATAGGTTGCCTATAAAGCCTTTTCCATTTGCAAGCAATAAGGCTGTCAGGCGTACAGGGAGAACAGTGCCTTTTCCTGCCTTTTCAACTTTATTATATATTATCCTCTATCACCTGAGGCTGGTGGGCACCTGCTCCTGTTTCAGCCATCAGGGAAGGTTTGGGGGGGG